>OMKY01230566.1:0-17057 GCA_900302395.1 Bregmaceros cantori | reverse complement strand
TTCGAACCGGTTCTAGGAATGAAAACGGAACAGAATTTTACAGAATTTTATGGGGAGCGGAAACGGAAACAAAAAGAGATTTCTTCAACTGTTCCGGAACGGAAACGGAACGGGTTTGCTCTCCTCAATGACAGATTTGCCGCTCGTCTCCTCTCCCTTTTTCACCCCTTTTCCAGCTAATTTTGAATAAAGCTGAAAATATTATATATATATAAGGGCAAAAAAACAAGAGAAAATTTTTCCGATTTCAAAGGGAAAATGAACCGATTCATTGATTAATCATCAGTAAAAAAAGGCAGATTAATCGATGATCAAAATAATCGTTGCAGCTCTAATCAACTGAGCTACAGCCAGTACCAGGATGTGAGGACAGACACACACACACACACACATACAGCCTTTTACCTGCTGCTACAAGAAACTTGAAATAAATCCAGTTTATTCGTCCAATTCCAAACTCTGAGTACTTCTTGCCAAGTTATAGCGTGGTGCTGACTTATAGCTTTAGAACCCGTCGCCAGACTGTCATTTTCTCTGCACTGTTGTCTCTGGTGTCGTTGCAGGCACAGTGTCTCCAGGATATGTGTCTTTCCGGGACACATAAATACTGTTGATAAATATTGTTGAATCTTGAATCAACAGCAATAAAGCTGCAGTCTGCTTTTAGCCTGACGAGCCAGAATCAATGCATCGTCCACGCATCGCACGTCGCTAGACACTTGTATAGACGAGTTTACCCGAGAAATACAGGGGACTGGCATTTTGTCCCGCCGGGATGAAACACACTTCCGGTGTCTGTATGAGTTCCATTTAATCTCGTCGTCATGTGAGTGGTTACACATCATCTCCCTTGCATCGTTCATCATTTTACATAAATATTGATGAAATTCAGTCAAAATCCGACTTAAAGTTACTCACCGAGTGGTCACATGTTCTTCTGGACCAGTAGGCTGGCTGCTTATACTAGTCCTTCCAAAAGGAATGAGACAATGGAAGGAGTTGAACTGATTATTAAATCATGCTTTTGTGGTTCACAGATCCGCACAAGAGCATTTGGGTGACCACAATTTTTAAATAACCCTGTAGGTGTGCACTACCACCGACTACACAGGTTGAAAAAATAGCCAAATACACGGCAGGTAAATGACACCGGAAGTGACGTTCAGACGGAACTACCCCCCGAACTTGTCTATTGGGTCCAGGGTCGGAAAACGTTAAAAAGTGTCAATCAAATCATGTTATCCAGCAGTTTTGATTCTGATTGAGTGTACGCCCGGCTTGATTCACACTAGAGCCCTGCGCGGGACTGATTTACCGGTCCCGCGCCCGCCCGCTCCTGCAGTGTTCAGTCCCACGCCCGCCCACGTCCTGCAAAAAATTGTAATTTTAGTCCCGCTCCTGCCCGCAACTAAAATAATTTGTCTCGCGCCCGCCCGCAAATCCCGCAAGATTCCGAGTTCCGAGTCGGAACGGGGTCGGCTTTGGGCAATAGGCGAACGTCGGAACTTCCGTTAATACACCACTCTTTATACCAGCATCTACATCTGAAGTATGGTATATTTTTCCACTAGATGAGCTCTGCTGAGTCTCCTAAGTCATGATGGGGAGAGCAGAGCCGAATACATTTTAAAATTTAAAATAAATAGTTGCGGAAAAAAAATCAGATTCCGTTCTGCTCTTCCGTAAACAAGCGACACGACCAGGAATGGTAGGCGTTAGATCGGAATTGGATACAAACGCTATAAGTATCCGATCCAAATACGTCGAAGAGAAGCCGCATGCCGGCGGAGCATCGCAAGCTAAAATGTTTTTAGCTTGCGGGACTGCGGCTCAATTCCGCTCCCGCCCGCACTCCTCTCGCTGAGTCCCGCCCGCCCCCGCAATGAGCTTTCAATTTTTGTCCCTCGTCCCGCAATTCGCCCGCGGGATTCCCGCGGGAGTGCAGGGCTCTAATTCACACCTACATTGTGAAATGTTCAGCACCATGGACAGCGGCCGGGCAGCGTGCATGGGGAGAGCTGGACTTTGATGACACCTTTTTCACGTTATGTGTAATAGCAGTGGAGCATGGTAGTGCAGCAACCCAACCAAAGTAAGAGAGGGACAAAACTAGAAGCACTCGAAGAGTGCAAACCTCCGTCGAGGCATTAGAATCAGTATCATCAGTTATTGTATCTTAAGGTTCCCCCTGGGGTACCCAGCAAAAGCGACAAGCTTCGTGACTAGAGCCAGAGCCCCCACCGATGTGTGGGCCTTGGTTCCAAATCCCCGCGTCCGCCACGGCTGTTAGTACCCCAAGGATACTGCTCGGGCCGACGACTGTCTGAATCAACACTCGTGCCAATAAAAAGCGGGGGAAAAAAATTCTGTTGATGATTTAATTGTTGAATGTTCATCTGCCGATTCTGCTCAATGAAAAATGTTAACAAATAAATCCATAAATAAACAAATAAATAAATAATAAAATCCAGGATTGCAGATCTTCTCTGAATTCCAAGGGATTGTTCCTTGTGCCAATACCTACCCCTCATTTAAAAAAAAAAAATCTATCCATAACTTTATGTACTTTTGTTCACCGACAAACAAACAAACATATGCAACCAAAACCACAACCTTTGTGGCAGTAGTAAAAATAGCAACAGAAGAGTTGTAGAGTGCAACCCCCCACCCCTCCAGATCATAGGTCTAATAGGGTTCTCATCCCCTCTACAGCTTTTCTGCAATGTCTCTCCCCGACTCTTCATCCCAGTTTCCTGATGTAATACAATAGCTGTCTCTCTCAAATAAAAGAATGAAAAACGACGCTTGCGCCCAAGATTTTTTTTTTATTATAAAATAGCAACAGTATTCCGTAAACTGTATTAATTATATTAGTAAAAAAAGTGTTTTATTCAACAAATTCATTTCATTTATTCATTTATTAATTGGGATATTAATATTATAATATTATAATTATAATATTGGACCAAATGAACCACAGTAGAAAAACTAAAATGGTACGGCCATGTCACGAGATCCCAAGGACTCTCAAAAATGATACTTCAAGGCACAGTACCACGTGGAAGGAGGAGAGGAAGACAGGGAAAGCGATGGGAATATAACATCCAAGAGTGAACAAGTTGCAGGCTGAGTGACACCATGCGAGTGGCCGAGGACAGAGAGAGATGGAGAGAGATGGTTGCAAAGTCTTCAGTGGCGCCCCAACGGCCATCCAGACTATGGGACTGATGATGATTATTTATATTGAATTCTCAGCCAAAAAAAGCAGCTTCTGCACCTTCAATATGGAGTACTGTGGCACGTCAATTGAGACAACAAATTAACTCTAACAACAACTAATCAAAGGTATTTTTTCAACTAAACCGAGATCGAGATTGATTGAAAGTCTCGATCTCCTCTTCTTTCTTCTCTCTTCTTTCCAGTCCTCCGTTAAAGGAGTTCTGTAACCAATCCCAAATTACTGTCCTTAACTGGGCAATCAAGGTTGAAAGGTAGTTAGGTAAATAGCTGCTATATTCCTTAAATCTAAATCTAAAAACTAAATCACTTTTGTGGAGCGCCTTGGAGGCAGCTTTGGCTGCGATTTTGGCGCTATATAAAGTTGAGTTGAGAGGAAGTCTACACATCCAACTAGAGCCACTTTTGGAAAATGTATTTAACATAGACCAAGGTGCTCTTCCTGTGGCTTCGTCAAATGTTCTCTCCACTTGCCACTGTGCTTATTTCCAAACGTTGCCATCCCTCATTGTAGAAGCTGTAAAACCAACGCAGCCTCGTGATGTCATAGATGTTATGCCGCAACGTCCAGTCGCTGGAAAATGGACGACAGCAGCGGCGTTGTGTCCCACTATCTATCTACAACATGTCCGGCCTGAAATGGAGGTACGATCCTCACTGGAGCTTTGCGCTGCTGCATTTGTCACGCTTTCAACCAGGAGCCCCCAGATGATGAAGAGGGAACCAGTTCTATGTTGTTCTCCACCAACAAACTCTGAACTCCCTGTAATGCTGCTTTGTGGGGGTGCCTGAGAAAACCCCCACAAAGGGTTTTGGGGGAGCAAGTAAGTTTTGAGTTGTGAGTAAGTCTACTAACACATCCAACTAGAGCCACTTTTGGAAAATTGAAAACTTTTTGGCTTTACTTAACATAGACCAGGGTGCTCCTCCTGTGGCTTCGTCAAATGTTCTCTCCACTTGCCACTGTGCTTATTTCTCCCTGCAGCTGCCTGGGGACCGTGGGTGTAAAATAGCCTATGGCTGGAGAGCCATGCATCTTCCCTCTGTTCCCTCAGATTAATGTGTCCCGCAGCCCGGGCCCGCTAGCACTGCAAATAGGACAGCGCAGGAGAAAGGACCTGTCTATAGTGAGGCGGACACTCTCAGGCTGCGGGACAGAGTCTGAGGACAAATTTTGCTCTCAGTCGTTGGCGTGTGACGCTCAACAAACGCCATCAAGCGTGGGGGTACGGGGGGTTGGCGCAACGTTTGGCGCAGTGGTTAAAGATGCTACATGTGGGGGACCGCGTTGGCCGAGTGGTTATGGACACCGCACCTAACGCGACCCCATTCATGTTAGTGGCGCTGTGTCTACTGCAGCGTCTGCAGTGTCGAGAGTTCGACTACGCTCGTTGACTTGTCTGCAATGTCTAACCCTGATGTCTTCAACCCAGTTTCCGACTAATCCTATTCAATAAAGATGGAAAAACGGAGCTGACGGCGGAAAAAATAACTTAAAAAAAAAAAAAGATGCTACATCTAACATGGCCCCATTCATTCCTGTTGATGATGCTGTGTCTATCGCAGCGCCGGCGGGGCAACGAGTTCTCCTCCCCTCGTTGGCTTGTCTGCAATGTCTAGGCTGACGCCAGAAAAAAAATAACAAACATGAATAAACTAGAAGCAAAAATTGGGCTACAGAAATGCAGGGAGAGAGAGTGGGAATGCAGACCTGCAGTACATGTGTCGGTGAGGGGAAGCGATGTCGCGATGTTTCATATGTTGTGAACCAGGGCTTTGAACCAATATTTTTTCCCAAGCGCTTCGTTCCGAACAGAAACAGAATTATAACGTTTCTGGTTATGTGCTCGACCAATAAATTGACGTTCCTGAACCGGTTAGAACAAAAAAATATTGTTCCCGGAATGGTTAATTTTGTTCCTGTCAGCTGTTTAATGCTATGTAATATTTGTTGCGGCGAATCCAAAGCGACTCGCTAGAGAGGCCTGCTGATAGCGCTCTACAGCCGAGGTCTCGCTGCGTGTCGGGACGAACCCACAACAACACGCTGCAGAGAGTCCCGCAATGATTCCTTTGTTTCCTTTGAATCATTTCCGGTTTCGTTTCTGTTCCCTGGAAAATACTAAAAGTTCCCGGTTTTCGTTTTCGTTCCTTGAACCAGTTCAAAGTCCTGCTGTGAACTCAACTCTTGCGCTCAAATGTCAGGACCACAGATTCGCTCCTTCGTCTTTTGTTGCCTTGTGGGTCATCCTATCTGAACACACGGTATTATCATGACTCTGCAGGCACACACACGTGCAGCTCTGGACTGGGGAGATTATTCAGGCTATCATTTATTCTCAATATCGGGCCAAGATTTGGGCTTAATAGGCCTGCACCCATAGACTGTATATAAAGTAGACGCAGCTTGCATGATGTCATCCCATTGCTTTCATCAAAGTCGGGTTGAAGGCGCCGACTGCGCGCTGCCATTGTTGAAAGTACCTGTATATCCGGGACAAGGAGAAATAGAGAGAGCTATACAGTATATGAGAGAGAGACACCCCACACGCGACTTCTTCCGGTGGTACTGTCCACTAGGGGCACCAACGACAAGAGTCAGAATGAATGGGATCCTATGGGAGCTGAAATCAAAAATATCAATGCCAAATCTGACGCGTTGGTGAAATTATGACGCCCCGTCACTCCCGGGAATATATATTAAAAAATCAATTAGGAAAGATCTTTAAATAGGTTAAAACAGGCTGCTAAGATTGGAATATTTGTATTGGAATTCCCATAGGCCTCGGTTTTAGGAGACTAGGCTCCCACATACCAACCCGGAAGTAGGCACGGACATCAAAACGAACGCTTTTTATATACAGTCTATGCCTGCCCCTAAATAAAAATGTACAAAAATTTGCTTGCAGCTCATTTGTTTACCCAAGGTCATACTTTTTACATTGTACATTGTTAAAGAAAGAAATCTGCAGGCCAGCCAGGCCTATATAGGCCATAAGGCCACCGGGCATTTGCCCGATTTGCCCTACTGTCAGTCCAGCAGTGCACGCGCGTGTGTGTGTGGCACCCCGGACCCACCACTCATAAAGTAAAAGACTTATTGAAAAACTTCAACCTTGTTAGCCCTTGGCCCAACACAACTGAAGTATTTACCAGCTGACTGTGTCTGGGTTTGGGTGTGTCTGTCTGTGTCTGCGTGCGGCCCAGAACTCTGACTGTAGAGAAAGTTGACAAATAGTTATGAACACACAAACGTATCGTTCCATCTTCAGAGACGAGAGACGGCGATCAGCAGCCCGGTCACGGCGAGCGCATAATTGTAACTTTTCTGGAGCACCGACCAGAATGGATGGAGGGCGTACACAGCCAGACTAATGAGATAATAAGAATAAAACAGTTTCTAATCATGACTTTCAAAAAGTTTAGTAAGAACTGCTCATCATAATGTGCCTTTTTAGGTTTCCTCGCACGTGAGCAGGCATACCATAGCATGACACAGGAGTGGATTTTCACTCCAGAAAAAAAACCTGTCCTGAGTAAAATAAGTAAATCCTATCTTGTCCTGTGTGGAACGAATCCCAATCCTGCCCGCTCTCTCTCAAAAGTACTCCCACTGTTGTCAACTTTGGTGTGTAAAGTTATTTTTTTTGTTGTTTAAACCACCGTTTTTCATTCTTTATTGAGAGATAGTGACAGGATTAAATCGGAAACTGGGATGAAGAGTCAGGAGGGAGACATTTAGAAAAGCCGGACAGGGGCTTTGAACCTGCGCCACTGCTCGACCTAAGGTCTGGGGGACGTGCTCTCTAATCGCTCTGCAACCGCGCGCCCCCAAATGGTTAGGTTAAAGTTGTTTTTTATTCGCCACTCCTAAGCACGGAGGCGAGTCGGAGTGGCGTCACCTGGAAGTGAGGTCCGTCTCTTCAAAATGCAACGTCTGTAAAGGAACGCATGTAATTGTGATTTGTTTTACAATGTAAATAAAATGTATCTTCTATTCTGGCGTTCCCACTCTTGCCTGCTCCCGTTGCTTCTTATTCCCGTCTTGTCCCCAACCACGAGATGGATAAAATTTAGATTCCTGTTTCACGTGAATTCCTGCGGGAATCACGTGTCCCGCAGGAATTCACAAGACATGTCATCCTCTAGTCTAATGCATACATGCACATGCACACACATCTAAGCACACATATGCACACACAGAGAGGTCTTGGTTTAGACAGTTATCGGCCCGTTGCAAGCCACCCCCCTGGGTATCAACAGTCTCAGCGGACGCGGGGATTGAGACAAGGATGCCTTGGCGTTCAGAAAGGCTGGTCTCTCAATCCCTCTCTGGCTCTAGTTGAGATGCTTGTCGCATTTGCTGGATGCCGCGGGGGAATTATTAAACACAACACACACCTATTACCATACTGATCGGCCCAAAAACACGAGTCCCGATACTTTAAAATGAACATTTATCAGGACCAATCAATGATCAGAACCCCTACACACACACACAGACTCACACATACACACATGTGCACACACATACACATAGCTTTACACCTTACTTGCATCATCAAAAGCATTGATTTATGGCTTTTTACTGAACCAAACGTTGCCATCCCTCATCGTAGAAGCTGTAACACCAATGCAGCACCAAGCCTCGTGATGTCATAGATGTTATGCCGCAACGTCCAGTCGCTAGAAAATGGACGACAGCAGCGGCGTTGTGTCCCACTATCTATCTACAACATGTCCAGCGTGAAATGGAGGTACGATCCTCACTGGAGCTTTGCGCTGCTGCATTTGTCACGCTTTCAACCAGAAGCCACCGGATGATGAAGAGGGAACCAGTTCTATGTTGTTCTCCACCAACAAACCCTGAACTCCCTGTAATGCTGCCTTGTGGGGGTGCCTGAGAAAACCCTGCTAACATATCCTGTGGAGTTCGGCACGTAGTCTCGGTAGATTTTTTTTTCCAGTTATTTTTTGGCCGCAACCGCCGTTTTTCATTCTTTTTTTTAATGTTATTTTTTCCGGCGTCAGCGCCGTTTTTCCATCTTTATTGGATAGGATTAGTCGGAAACTGGGTTGAAGAGATCGGGGGTAGACATTGCAGACAAGCCGACGAGCGCAGTCGAACTCGCGACACTGCGGACGCTGCGGTAGACACAGCGCCAATAACAACTAATGGGGTCGCGTTAGTTGCGGTGTCTATAACTACTCGCCCAACGCGGACCCCTTCATTCTTTATTGAGAGACAGTGACAGGATTAAATCGAAAGCCGAGATGAAGAGTCGGGGCGAGACATTGTAGAGGGGTTGTGTGAGCCCAAGGCGCTGCTTGGCCTGTGGCCTGGGGGGACGCGCTCTCTACCTGCTCGGCCACCGCACGTCCCAAGACCGGTAGAATTTCTAATTGTAAGAGGATCTCCTGGTGGTGGTAACTTTTTGTGTACAATTTCACACCCAAATGTTCAAGTGCAGATCTGTGCCCCCACAAACTGATGATTTTATATCCGTCCCATTTTACTCTGCAGTCTGCATCTGACTTTTGAACAGATACTCAACACATTTGATTGGACGGACCAAACAAGGAAACAATTAATCGTTGTAGATAAAACAATTTGGTGCCAATTAAATATATGTAGCATAACATTAAATCGCAAAGAGTGCATGGCAGAGAGAGAAAGTTACGGTCGGTTTCAACAATTTCTATTATTCTAACCGTATACCAGAGGAGAGACCAATATCTGAAGTCAAATTCCATGATGTGTATTTTTCACAACCTGGCAATAGACAAGTTTACGTGCGAAACACTGGGGGGAGTAATTTTGTCCCGCGCTTCTGCAGGTCATTGTTGTGCCTCATTGTTGCCTATGCCAACCCTGTTACTGGACCGAAGTCCGAGCACACAAAACACACAAAACGCACGCCAGTTCAAAATTCGACCACTAGGTGTCGCTCTGTGACCAGTTACACATCACACCACTTGCTCCGTTCATAATTTTGTATAAATATTGATGGATGATGTGTAATTTGTCACAGAGCAAGTTGCAGTAAGCAGATTTTCAAATGTTGTGCGTTTTGTGTGACAAATTCATCCACTTGCGTCGACTACGATCACTTTACACAGGGAAATATACAGATACAGGAAGTGCGCTCCACCCGGCAGGACAAATGTCAGCCCCCTGTATTTCACGGGAAAACTTGTCTATACATTTATTCTTTTCTACTCTGATTCTTAACCGTGAAAGAGCATTAACATGGAAACATCCACCCAGGTCCAGGGGCGCCGCCAGGAATTCTGGGCCCCCAGAAAAAAATATTATATTGGGCCCCACCACAAAAAGGCTACAAGACACTGTGCAACTGCTGGAACAAAATGTCTAGGACCCTTAAAAGGTAAAGATCATTAATTCATTACTTCATCAATTCACTGAATTAATTATTAATTTTTCTCCGCATATATGCTTCCTTTTGTTAACATGAATTTAGGAGCACATTCATTGTTACTATCAATTGGGGTTCACGTTGGCTGAGTGGTTATGGACACCGCACCCAACGCGACCCCATTCATGTTAGTGGCGCTGTGACGACCGCAGCGTCTGCAGTGTCGTGAGTTCGTCTACGCTCGTCGTCTTGTCTGCAATGTCTACCCCGATCTCTTCAACCCAGTTTCCGACTAATCCTATGCAATAAAGATGGAAAAACGGTGTTGACGCCGGAAAAAATAACTAAATAAATAATAGGCCCTTGGAATCATCCTAACTTTTCACCGCATTACGGCGCCAGTGCCCAGGTCATCCCACCTCAGGAGTGCGGACCACTTGTTAACTTGGACTGCCCTCCAACAGGAGGTACGGTTTTAGGTGAATATAAACTTGATGGCCTGGGGTAAAAATCTCAGTCAAAGTGATGCGTGACAGTCACAGATTACTGCAGCACCGCTCTGTTCTGCTGCAGTGCAGTATAATGGGGCAGGGGAGACGACCTTGGCCTAGCGTGTAGGATCCCTATAGATGTACTTGGAACCCAAGATCAGTCTGACTACCAAGTAGTCTGTGCCATGTGTCGGGACGCTGCAGCTAAGGATGTCACTGAGAGCCAGAGAAGGCAAGAGTACCTGGATTTCTTACTTGAGTAAGAGTAAAATATATTCATATAAAAAACAACTCGAGTAAGACTACAAAGTACTGATCCAAATATCTATTCAAGTAAAGTAAAAAGTAACGGCTGAGAAATGTACTGAAAAAAAGTATTTTTGAAAGTATAAAGTACATGCTCTAAAATGTACTCAAAAGCAGGGCTCCATGCATCTGGGGCTCCATCTTGTGGACAAACAAGGAAGCGAATGTAATGGCGTTAATACAGTTGCACTGAAAGTCCACCAAATATATTTTGTATAAATTATATCTAAACTTAACATTGCACACTATAAGAAACTTTAAGAGTGAACCAAATTTTTGTGTTCTGAACCGGTTCAGGGCCGATATTTTGGTGGCGGAACGGTTCAGAGAACGAAAACATTAAATATAAACCCGCCTGAACCATTCGGAATGGAACATTTTAAAAATAATTTCTTTTCCAAGCCCTGCTCAAAAGTGTCTTTGAAAGTATAAAGTACGGAAGCAACGCATCGTACACCGCTAGACTTTGCATTGGGTCTGGGAAAAATCAGGCCGCTGTCGCTCGTATCCGGGCCGGACCAATCGAATTCTTTGAAACAAAATGGTGGTGGGTGGAGTTTGGTATAGATGACGCGAGACGTGGGCGGAGTTTGGTTGTCACGCCTTCATGCCGCTTGTCCCACCTACTGCGCTGTGATTGGATAAGACGTTTTTTGACACGTTTGTCCACCCTGGTTTTACCAGACCCAATGATCGTTCTAATCGCGTGCAATGCGTGGTTGTAGGGCTGTACGATTTGCCAAAAAATGAAATCCTGATATGTGTCTTTGAAATCTCGATTTTCAATTTCTTTCTGATTTCTTGGGGGGGAAAAAAGGACAAAATATATCGAGACCAGAAGTTTCATATTTCAAACTTTGCAAATGGCGTCCATTTTTGCAATTAAGTACAGACACCTCACCCTTTGGCTTGGATTACAATACAATTTTCAATGTATATAAATTTTATTCACCCATATAACTTGAAAACAGACCAGTAAAAACTTTATTATCAATGTTAAAAAGGAAATCTGATTTCAATTCTTCAAAAATCATCTGAACTAAATAATCTGATTTCGATTTCAAATCGATTTTTTTGCACAGCTCTACGTGGTCGCTGCAAGGGATGGGGACATGAACCAGTGGGGCTGCCAAGAGTGTATTACTTGGCCCATGTTCAAATCATCACACTGACGATGTAGGAGCTCACAGGTCCAATGAGACTAGATGTCCATTAGAAGACCTGCTAGACAGACCAGACCGGTGGCTCCTGGCCAAGCCTGGGTGATCGTTTTTGTTGTTGTTGTTTTTTTTTTAGATTCGAAAGTGGGTCAAGAGAGAAGGCTGGGGGAAGGCGTTGCAGAAAGGTTGGCGAGACAGAAGGAGAGCAGGAGTGAAAGGATTAGAATCCAGATAATCAATTTTCTAACACTTCACGTTTGCGATTATCAGCATGCAATTACTTTCTACAGTTTGACTTATTTTTACTTTTCACTCTTTGCAACAACATCTACGAATGGCCAGGACTTGACCTACCAACCCTGAACAGAATGACACTGGACCGGAGCATCTGGAGGAAGCTGACCCATTTTGGTGCACAGTCTGCTACAAGCAGAGAAAGTGAACTATGATGACAATCTGCAATATTGGGCAATTTGCAAGGGGTGATAGTGAGGCATCACAACGTCTGCAATTTTTATAATAATAATAATAATAATAATAATAATAATACATAAGTGTTATATAGCGCTTTTCTAAACACCCAAAGATGCTTTACAGATAAGAAAGAAAAAGTTAAGGAATTAAGGAAAACAGAAAAACCAAAATAAAATAAGCAAACAAACAAACAAACCTGTAGACCAAGGGAAGTGAGGAACCGGGGAAAGCAGATTAATTGTCAAAGGCTATCTTGAACAGGTGGGTTTTTAGGTGGCTTTTAAATGATGGGAGTGAGTCGGAGTTGCGGATGGAGAGTGGCACGGAGTTCCAGAGGGTGATGGCAAAAGCTCTGTCCCCCAGGGTTCAGTATTTGGCCTTACGGCAGGTTAATAATGAGGTTAATAATAATAATTAAAAAAAGGCCGATCTATGAATTATTTGTAGAAATGGCTGATTAATTGGTTATGAAATGAATGGGTTGGTGAGTTGCAGCCCTGGTCTGCACACATTTCAGACACACACACACACCTTTCCAGGGTGAAAGCATTTAACTTTGGTGGTTCCTGGCTCACCTTGTCCGTGTTGCAGAGTCCAGCGGAGCGAGACCCAGCAGCTAATCACATCAGGATAGCTCCCTGCCTCCTAACAATATCAACCATGGGGTCAGGGGTAGGGCCCGAGCAACCAGAGGTCCGTGCAAGAGAACAGATGCGTTCTTTGTTGTTTTCTAAGATACTTGCACTGCATCAGTGTTGTAGTAGTGTTTCTAGTTATTATTATTATTTATGTTTTTATTTATTTTTGGGGGTGCAAGCACCGTTTTTCTTTCTTTATTGAGAGATAATGACAGGATTAAATCAGAAGCCGGGATGAAGAGTCGAGGAGTTTGTGCGAACCTACGGCGCTGCCCGGCCTGTGGCCTGGGGGACGCGCCCCCCAGCTTTTTTTAAGTTAACACTGTATCTTCTTAATCATCATTGAATTATCCCCAAATGACAAAAAAATAGTACTTTTAGAGCTAGAAATATGTGTGGCAAGCCATTATCAATGCAAGTGCTCCTAGAGTAGCATGATTGCGATTGACGCCACCGGCGAACATGCTCAGCACAAGCCAACTACATTTCCCAGCGGCCTTTGCAACCCGGAAGTCTGGTCACGTAACCGCGATAAGCTCCCAGCGATCTATCGGTAAGTTCGTGACGGCTACAGAAATGCACCAAAATTTAATCCATTATTCCGTGTGTCATTTCCAACAAATGTACAAAATTTCATCCAGATCCATGCACAACTTTTTCAGTTATCCTGGGGACAGACAAACCAAGCAACGCGACCAAAAACATGACCTGCTTCATGGCGCAGGTAATTATCACAAGTCATTTTGTGCCTAGGGAATAACTTGCACATTCATGGACCCATATACTACAAAGGAAACATAATTCATCGACAAATACAAGCCTGGCACGTGCCCCTGACTGAGCTTAGCTTAGCTTCAATATTTGCTGATTGCCTGCTTGCATCTCAGTGAGCGTCAGAGAAGGGTTCCTCGTTCTCGGTATTCAAATGATGGTGAGCTGTATTTTATATTCAGGCGCCTGCAGCCGTGTCGCCACAGCGATCGTGATGGTATCTGAAGCGGCGTAGGGCTGAGAGAACCAAGACACTGCCACGCATCAAACAATTTGAGTGCAACCCGCTGTTGATCACATTAGCGGAAAAAAATATCTCACAAGGCAGCAAATACGCGCAATCATGTACATCCACACTAGGGTTGCAACTAAGGACTTCGATAATTGATTTAGCGACCATCTTTACAAAGTTTTAATTAATTTTTTTCAAGTTATTTTTTGGGCGCAAGCACCTTTTTTCAGTCTTCATTGAGAGAGAGAGAGAGAGAGAGAGAAGTCTGTGTCTGTGTACCCCGCACCACCACCATAGCGCGTGTGAGGCTACAGCCAATGGGATCGATCGCTGAAACTTACCCGCCAAGACTTCCCACACAGGTTGACGGCGGTTGCTACACCTGGCAGCCGTGTGCGAGCGCCGTGTGCGAGCGACGTGTGCAAAAGACAGGGTTTTATTAATCCCGTCAGAACGTGCGTCAAAATAACATAGATGTCAGGGGGTAATTGCAAATTACAGAGGTCCCCACATAATTCAATGGCAGTGCGGAATGGGCCTAAGCCAGAATCTGAGAAGAAAATGTGAATGTGTTAAGACTTGCTGGGCCAGACTTGCAGGCTGCACTGACAATCAAACCTCATATCATGGTACACTAGAGTGAACTAGTTACAACTAGTTGAAGTTTTTCAACTTGACAGCAAGGTGTTCTACGGCTACGCTCGCACTCCCAGACCCTAATGCCTTAATTTGAGTCGACTTTTCACCACAGAGAATAGAAACGGACCCCCATGCTTCGCTGTCTGAGGCTGAGGAATACATCGGAGATAACAGCAGACTGAGCAGAGAAGCTTGATCTTTTGGGCTGCTCATAATCCACAGTGAAGCGAAGAAAAACAAGTACCATGTCCTGACTTGGCCTCACAATAATAACCTGTGGGCAGGTTAGAATGTTCATGTACACACAAACCAACACACACTCTGCCGTCCCAAAAGTGCCCGCATGGAGACTGGAAAAGTTGCCTGCGTGTATCCGCTTTGTGGCGAGGGGCTGAGATGCAGGAGGAGTAATTTACATATGCACGGTCATATTTTAATTGCTTAGCACATGTCTCTTCAGGGTGAAGATAGGTCTAGATTTTTTTGAATGTAAGTGCCGAAAAGCCTGACACATTTTCCAAGGCCAAAAGAAAAAGAATGTGTTTCTCAAAAACATTTACTGTTTAAGGTCCCAGAGCTGCTCTGTCTCCCCTGCAGAGGTGGAAAGAGTACTGAAAAATTGTAATTGAGTAAAAGTATCTTTACTTGTACTGTAAATCAGCACAGGTTGTTTTTTTTTTATATATTTTTTATCAATATTCAAATTACAGCTTTTTTCACCATCCACCAATATGTTTTGTAATCAGTAACGTGAGGGGACAAAAATGTAATGAGTTAAAAGTAATAAGGTAAAAATGTAGTTGAGTAAAAGTAAAAATTACACATTTCAAAAAATACTCAGAAAATTACAGATTACTCATAAAAAGTAATAATTACAGTAACGTGAGTAAATGTAATTCATTACTTTCCACCACTGCTCCTCTGTGCTCCTCTTTTGGTCCAGGATGGTACAGCCAGCGGCAGCTGATTAAGCGGATCTTAGTGGCCTGGACTGGCTGTATGTGGTTGATTATTATTAACTGCCACCGCGTTATTGGTCGCGTTGGTTTGTTGGTTTGTGACCAGAATAACTGATAAAGTTGTGCACGGATCTGGAGGAAGTTATGTACAGTTGTTGGAAATGACGAACGGAAGAAGTGAATATATTTTGGTGCATTTCTGTAGCCTATAAGTAACATAATCATACTTAATCAACTTACCGATAGATCGCTGGGCGCTTACCGCGGTCATGTGACCAGTCTTCCGGGTCGTGGTGGCCACTGGGAAAAGCAGTTGGCCTGTGCTGAGCATGTTCGCCGGTGGCGTCAATCGCAGTCACGCTACTCTACGAGCACTTGCATTGATAATGGGTTGGCACACATTATCACTAACTAAAAGTACTATTTTTTTGCACCACTAATGCGCATGTTTGCAATCTCTGAGTGCTGCTAGTCTTCTTCATTTTACAGGATCTTCTCTAAGAGATATAATGTACACAAAATATTTGGTGGACATTCAGTGCAAAATTGTGTGAAGTGTAGGAGTTGTTACAATTCTTATCACGTGCGTCCTCCTCTGAGGCAGGTGGATTTATTCTCTGCGGCACGACGCACACATGCGAGACGCAACAGACTCACGCGACTCTGAAGAAAAACCATGAGTTCTTACTCAATTTTTCCAATTCCAATTCAATCAGAGGAGGGAGTCAGACATTTTGACATATTTCCATTTTTATTAAAATAACACATTTTTTAAAACCAGCACAATAAACTGCCTCTCAGCGACCGCCAAACCTCGGGGTGTCGTTGGAGTGGGTTTGGATGCACGTAACGCGCCCCCATTCATGTTCATAGCGCTGTGTCTACAACAGTGTCTGGAGTGCGGCGAGTTCTCCTCCCATCGTCGGCTTGTCTGTGATACCCCCTGATTTGGTTATGCTTGCCACCTCGCCACCTGTAGTATAAACCGTCCCACAAACCGCGGGTTTGCATACCGTATTCGGCTTTTCTGCAGTCGTGCACTATATCGGGCGCATGCCATTTTGTAGGGGTGTCCGAATTCTCCATGTACCCTATAAAGTGCACTGAAAGTATCCCACAATGCACCGCACAAAGTAGTGAACATCGGATGTACCCTAGACGAAGCAATATAACCCATAATGCATTGCGAGACATTTTAAAAACAACCTAAACTAAACAGGAGTAAATAGCGACTGACTGCAGCAAATCGTTAAAATTGGAATTTGACGTTTTCTGATGATTGTTGAATTTTATAATTATATTTTTTATAATTATATTTTATCATAATTTTGACGGCGCCAACTTTAGTGTCTGAAATCTCAGCTGTTGCTGTTGAGTGGACTATATGGGGGGTAGGGAGTAGGGGATATGGAGCGATTTCGGACACAGCCAATGTCTCTCCCCGACTCTTCACCCCAGTTTTAATCCTGTCACTATCTCTCTCAAAAAAGAATGAAAAACGGCGCTTGCGCCCCAAAAAATAACAATGTGCACATTTTTTTAAGGCAGCATCCGGGCACTTTCACTGCACTGATATTTAACCATAAACACTAAAACATAGTGTGCAAAGGATTGAGATGGATGGTTGTACTACATGCAAAGTCAAAGTGGACCAGAGCAGCAAAAAGGTCCTGGGTTCGAATCCCAGCCTGTCCAGGTTTATTCCCATGTCCATGCGGGTTTCCGCTGGGTACTCCCCCCCCACGAAAGAGCATGTTCTAGTCAACCTGCTTC
>OMKY01230565.1:0-17796 GCA_900302395.1 Bregmaceros cantori | reverse complement strand
TCTCCCACTCCACCTCTCTCCCTCCCTCAATGTCTCTCTTTCTCTAGCTCACCCTCTCCATCGTTCTCTCTCTTTCCCCATTGCTCTCTCTCTCTCTCCAACTCCATCTCTCTCCCTCTCCACCCCTCTCCCTCTCTGTTTCTCTATCTCTGTCACTCACTCACTCTCTCTGTGCTCTCTCTGCCCCTGCCCCCCCCCCCCCGTCTCTCTCTCTCTCTCTCTCTCTCTCTCTGACTCACTCACTCACTCTCTCTGCCCCTCCCTCCTCTGCTCATCACATCGACCCTTCCCTCTCGCCCACTTATCTAATAACCCCCTCCTTGCCTTGTGTTCACTGAAGCACCTTACTCTCACTCACTCACTCTCTCTCCCTCTCTCTCTCTCTCTCTCTATCTCTCTGTCTCTCTCCCGGCCTCTCCCTCCCTGCATTCAGTGCTCGTGGTCCAGCAGAGGGGGAAGCTGCTGTTATCTGTCGGCATATAGCCTTGTCGTCTAGCTGTTAGCATGTAGCCTGTATGCTAGCTGTTGGCATGTAGCCTGTATGCTAGATGTTAGCATGTAGCAAGCTTTTTTGCTAGCGAGCCCGTCATGCTATGGGCCAGGGCTGTGCTAAAAATGTCCTCCCACCGCTTCGCTGTCGCCAGCCCACGGTAACAAAAACCCATAGCGATAATTCTCTCTATCCGTCCATCCATCCCTTCGTCCCTGTTTTTGTCGCTCTCACCCTGTCCGTTTTCACTGTTCAGCTGCTGTTTACCTTCCTTGACTATCACTATTCCTCCCCCCTCTCTATCTCTCTCTCGCTCTCTCTCTCGCTCTCTCTCTCACTTCTTTGTTTCTCACCCGGCTTCCATCCCATTTCCGCTCCCCTCCTCTGGTTTCCAGTAACCCAAGCGTGTTTGTAGTCTGTGTGTCTCTTCAGTGTGGCTGTGTGTGTGTTGTGAGGGGAGGGGCAGAGTGGTGCTGATGCTGCACTGTAGCATCGCAGTAACCAGCCACAGCATCCTCTCTGGCCAGTGATAGCTGCTAGCTTCAGTAGGGGATCCATACAGTGGTGGTGGGGGCGCGCCGATAATCTGCTGAGTCAAAAGCAGTTTTGGGAAATTCTCTCTCCTTCTTATTCACGCTTGCTCGCTCTCACTCTCTGATGCAGACCTGGTTCATACTCTATGGCATGTCAGTCCAGACTTAGAGAGTCAAACAAAGGTCGACTTTTTCTTTTTTGCTTCTTTTCTTTTTTTTTTTAGACAGTGTTAGCGTGAAAGGGGTGTGAGAGAGTGGGGAAAGCAGACCTGCATGCAGCACATGTCAATGAGGGCAAGCGAACTCACCGCGCTGTGTGTGCTGGATTCAGCGGCCTAACCGACTGTGCCACAGAGCCAGCGCATTGCTCTGTTGCCATCCAAAGCTCCACAAAGCTAAGCACTGTAGTATCTAACTACGAAAAACAGATCTAATCACCTCCAGGCCCAGATGAAATTGCACAAACCACCCGATTAGTGGATCCACAATAGACTTAATATTATCTCATCGTCCCAGTCCCTGCCGTGTCTTGGCTGGAGTTATACCAAAAATTCATTTTTTTTCGGATTATCCAGAAGATACACATTTTAATAAATAATTAGAAGAATAGATACATAATTAGATTATTTCGCTGCATATACACCATGAAATAAATACATTGAAATGTGTCAGCTTCTACTGTCAGTTCAGTGTTTCTCTCAGTGTTTAATTCTTAAAAACAAAACATAATGTAGTTAATGTATATAATTTGCCTTATAGTTTCATTATTATTTTCTTTTCATACATACTTGTGCAGAAGCAGTGGAAAATGTGTGAGCTTGTTTGGTGTATATAGTACTGTGTTGTGGAAGTGGGTGATATTAATGAGTGAATATTAGTTAAACTAAAATCTTCAGTATTTTGTGTACTAACTGCATGCACTACACACCACCGTACCACTACAAAGTCACCCCGAAAATTTGAGAGCCTTCGACAGAGATACAGACAGACGTTTCTTGAATTATCAGATATTTTAGTTTTGTTATTATTTCACATGTATAAACCTCTCAGCAAATTGCTTTGATTATACAAACGCTACAAATGACATCAAGACACAAAGTTGCCATTTTAATGAGCTAAAATATTCTGTTTCATGTCATTTAAATAATTCAGTTGGTTCCTTCTATGGCTGTCTCTACCAGGCAGCTGATTGGCTTCCTCCCGCTAACCGGATGCGGTTGCTATAGTGACAGCTTTGATTTGATTCCTGTTGGTCGGGGGCAGGGTAGGAACTCCCAGTGGAACTGTAACCTGCAATCAATTATGGCAAGGTCCCATGTCTGTTGGTGCGCAGCGCACAAAATGGTTAGAAATGACAATGTATTTTACTGATAATATTTACTGTGTTCAATCCCAATGCAACCTCGTGTTTTATAGCTAGCTAATGATATTAAAAGCAAATGATTGGCCGTTATTAGTCGTTTGGCTCGTGCTCTTTGCGTTGCGCCGGCGTTGACACCAAGACGCACAAAATAAAACATCTTATCTTTTGGCGGGGTTGCGGCGAGTCCAACCACGGTGATGTGCAGAACTTGCGGAAAATACTAGCCTGGCGACCCAGAACCAACGAATCTTCCATGTATCGCACGGCGCTGGACGGTACAGTGGGTCTGGGCAAATCAGGCAGACGTTGCCCTCTATGGGCGGACCAATCACATTTTTCGAATCAAGAGCGGAGTTTTGTATGGACGGCGTGAGACGTGGGTGGAGTTTGTATGGGTGACACAAATACGTGGGCAGAGTCTGGTTGTCACGCCTTCATACCGCTTGTCCCACCTACTGCGCTGTGACTGGATAACACAATTTGATTGTTCATTTTTTGAAGGTAAACACTTTGAACAGTATCAGCTACTGCTGCACGTTTATAGAAAATTTCACATTACGGCAAACTGAATCAGTTTCAATGAGCCCTAAATGGTATGGGTTTGTGTCTGTGTATGTGTGGATGTCTGTTGCAGAGTGAAAATGCCATTGAGAGCCAAATAGAGCTGTCTGCAGAGCTTGCTACAATCAGGGATGAAGTGGGTAAGAGTTTCTCTTTTTCATTATTATAGAAATGTGAAATTCCTTAATATCATTAAAATAACTCACCTTTTTTTATGATCATGTAATGTGTACTAGTGTCAAGCCGACCGACATATATCGGCCAGTATGGCGATATCAATAATCTATGTCTATAATTTGTTGGCCCCGGCCTAAATGTCTGTTTAATAATTGCTAACATATGATATAAAACATTATATAAGTCTTGAATGAAGACACTAATCGAAGAAAGCATCTGCTACTGTGACTACAATGTGAAACCATTTCATAATCATATCCCTGCATGTTGCACTAACCCAACATGTGATGCGATCCAAAGCGCGGCCCTGTTTTTCACTCCAGAATTCCTAATGGCTGCGATCTGCCGTCCATCTAGAGGTGGCGGTGTCTCGCTGGCAGCGTCTACAGCGTGACAAGGAGGCGTTGGAGCGCAGGTTCAGCCAGGAACTGAGTGTACTGAGGACCCGTCAGCAGGGGGAGCTACAGGCTCTGGAGGAGAAGCTGCGGAGCAGGCATGCAGGAGAGATGCTCCTGCTGCACGAGGAGCTCACCAGGGATATGGAGGAGCTCCGCGCTGCCCAGCAAGAGCAGGTGACTGGGCTCTAATGTGGCTCTCTCTCTACTACTT
Organism: Bregmaceros cantori; assembly: GCA_900302395.1. NCBI lineage: Eukaryota > Metazoa > Chordata > Actinopteri > Gadiformes > Bregmacerotidae > Bregmaceros > Bregmaceros cantori. The sequence goes on along the minus strand of OMKY01230565.1, from coordinate 14,063 downwards.
TCCCTTTTCTAAGTTATTTTTTGGGCGCAAAAATAGAGGGATAGTGACAGGATCTCTCTCTCTCACTCTCTCGCTCTCTCTCTCTCTCTCTTTCTCTTTTGATGCACGTTATTCTCCAGTGCACCTCATCATCAGTCCAGATATCTCTCTCTCTCTTTCTCTCTCTCTCTCTTGCTCTCGGTCTCTCTCTCGCACTCTCTCTCACTCTCTTAATGCCTTACAATCCAAAGCACCTTATATATATAAAAAAGCCACCTATTCACAGAGTCCGCCTTGTTGTCTGATGTGCGGCCCATACCGTAATTGACAGCCTGATTGGTCCTCTGCTCTGAACACATTGATTGACGAGTTCTCTGATTTGCTAATCAGATTGATGACCTAACAGAGAGCCACACGTCATCGCTGGAGGAGATGGAGAGCAGCCATGAGGCCACACTGACAACGCTGAAGGAGGAGCACGCCAGGACGGTCAAAAGTATGCTTTATGCCAAGCAGGGCTATTTTAAGGCAATGTGGTGTCTAGACTTGTATGCCAGTCTTCCTCTCCAGACCATTTTTTTGCTGTCCCAGTCTTGTCTTGGTCTCGACAGATTTGGTCTTGGTCTGAAACACATTCTATGTGCATGCACGCGGTGGCAGAGGTCATGTCTAGTGCGTCTGCATATCAAAGAGCCTGCGCAGACCAAAGGCACAGCATTCTCACAAATGTTATAGTATAATTTGGATTTGGGACACATAGCATGCTGGAGGTGATTTGGGCATGTATTCACATGTTGCTATGGGATCAGGCAGCAACAATCAACAGCAAAAGTCGAGGGAGTGATAAGGGAAAGAGAACGGTCGTATAAGATAAGATTGGCCATGACTTACAGTTAAGCTTTGTTTGACCTTAGACTTGATGATGGCCCACGAGCAGCAGAGGAAGTCGCTGGAGGAGGAGTTTGAGAAGCGTCGGCTGGCGTTGCAGGTAGAACACCTCAGCTGATAGCTATTCACAATGTTTTTGTTTCTTTCTTTGTTCGTTTTTAGTTATTTTTTGACCGCAAGCTACTTACTTGAGTAGATATTTGGATCAGTATTTTGTACTCTTAATCAAGATTTTTTTCACAAATGTATCTGATTACTTTTGCTCATTGACGTTAACTAGGTGATGTTGACTAGTTGTGTTTTTGGACTTCAGGACCAGGTGGACACCCTGACCTTCCAGAACGGCAGCCTACGGGACCGAGCAGAGCGCTTCGAGGATGCTCTCCGGAGGAGCACAGATGAGCAGATAGAGGTACACAATAATAAACAATGTTTTAGTGTTTGATATATATTGTCACTGTCACTGATATACATCTGTGACAATATATTGTCATCACTATAGATTGGGGTGATCTGAGAGTTTTTTCCCACTACTTTTGCTAATTTTTCTATAAACTGAAGAGTTTCCAGTAGATTGATGAATTCCTTTCTTAGCATTTTATGTGGAAATTAAGTCCATATCACCAATACGTATTTCGATCAGGGTTCAACGCAGCGCCGACTTTCTATAAGATGTCGACTCTTTACACATGTATTCTCCCTGGTTGACCTTAATGCCAAGTATGTATCTTGGTCACAGGAAGCCCTCGCTCCCTACCAGCACATTGAGGAGGACCTGAAAAGCCTCAAGGATGTTTTGGAGATGAAGAACCAACAGATCCACCAGCAGGAGCTAAAGATCTCAGAACTGGAGATACTGGTAAGTTCCAAACCCCCGGCACGCTAGGAAGTTGTAGCAACGCTACTCACAGAAACAGGTGCTTTGTCTGAAATTGAGCATTGTGCCACACATTTTTTTTAAAGTGTTTAATTTAGAAACAAATTTACAACACATTTTAAACACATTTTAATTGCATGTCTAAAATTGAATTTACTCAAGTCTTTAAAAAAATTTGATTCACTAGCGTCTCTGTTATGTGTCTGTTCTTCCTACTGTCTGCATGCTGAAACAATAATAAGTTGGATCGGAGTGTCCCCTACCGTGTCCCCTACCTGTGTGTACCTAAGTGTTCGTCAAGAATCAAAAGTGTGGACGGCATGTGCTTGAGAAATAGGTCAATATAATTTCCAGAATCGGCTACCAAATTAGTTCTTTTTAATGGCCATCACATAAGTAGGCAAGTCAACTGATGTGATGTATTGATGTGATGTCCAGACCTGCATCTCTGTCCATGGAATAACCACGTCCACAGTAGAAGAATTTAATGTGGTACTGTCTGCGTTTTGAGCAGGCTGAAAAGAATGTGTACCTGGAGGAGCGCGTCCAGGTGCTGGAGCAGCAGAATGAAGACCTGAAGGCCCGCATTGACAAGAACATCGCCACCTCCAGGTGAGCGCCAGGAATCCGGGACGTTGAGAAGATAGGAATCGCTGAAATGATCATCATCATGTATGAATTACCCAATTTTATGCACCATTAGACCCACTCGATTATAAAGCATACGGTCAATAGTCTGTATTCTATATATAAAGGGCAACGGACTTTAACACACTTTCTTTTTTTTTTTTTTCTTTTTTTGGGCGCAACCGCTGTTTTTCATTCGTTTTATTGAGAGACAGGATTAAATTGGAAACTGGAATGAACAGTCACGGGTGGAGAGCGTAGACTCGGGATTTCAACCTCATTTTTACCTCAGGAGCTGCATTGAGCAAAATCTAAAATCGGGCAATATACAGAGAGGTAACACATAGATGTGAATGGCGAGTCTTCAGCCTGTGAGTTGCAGCCGCTTGAGTAACAGAATTAACATTGTGGCATCCAGTGGACACATTTAGAACAGCAGTTACTTCCAAACTAGAGGTATGCAGTCGGCACGACTGCTAAAGGGATATCTCCAAAACTCATTAGAGGCATCTTCTTTTGATCGACTCTTCTTGTTCTTTTGTTGTTTGGCTGTGATATGATATTGTAGAGCCATGCTTGCTGTGATTTCATAGTACAGCCCACAGTCAGTGGTCATTGGTAGTGACTGCGATGTCACAAAGGATCTGCCGCGGACACAGAGCAGCCTGAGCTGGCAGCGGCCATGGCAAAACCATCACTTCCCCCGGGTCTGCATTTCGGGATATAATTGTGAATATTTTTGTAAATCATCTCGTGGGTCGGGTTAAACACGTTCATGGGCCTGATCTGACCCCCAGGCCTGGTCTAGACTGTAGACAAGTTTACCCGCAGGATACAGGGGACTGGCATTTCTCTCCGCCGGCTAAAACGCATTTCCTGGCTAAAACTTTTAAAAATCGGCTTACTACAGCTCGCTCTGTGACAACAAATTACACATCATCCACACCGCTTTGCTCACCGTTTTACATAAGTATTGATTAAATACAGTCAAAATCTGACTTGAAGTTACTCACCGATGTGGTCACATGTTCTTCTGGACCAATGGGATGGCTGCTTCCACTGGTAAATCCAACAAGAATGAGTAAATGGAACGGGTTGCGCAGATTATTGAATGGTGCATTTGTAGGGCATAGAACCGCACAAGAGCATTTGGATGTGGAATAGCACAGCGCAAGTTGCCACCATTTTAAAATAACGCGGTATGTGTGTGCTCCCACCGAATAGACATGTCGAAAAATAGTCGAAGACACGGCAAAATAAATGGCTCTGGAAGTGATGTTCAGCCTAGAACTTTTTTTTTTAAGTTATTTTTTCCGGCGTCAGCGCCGTTTTTCCATCTTTATTGGATAGTCGGAAACTGCGTTGAAGAGATCGGGGGTAGACATTGCAGACAAGTCGACGAGCGTAGTCGAACTCGCGACACTGTGGACGCTGCGGTAGACACAGCGCCACTAACATAATGGGGTCGCGTTAGGTGCGGTGTCCATAACCACTTGGCCAACGCGGATCCCCAGACTAGAACTTTAACCGGAATTACCGAACTTGTCTATATTGTGTGGAATGAAAGGTTTTCTCCTCACCCATGTTGCTCTCTTCAGGCAACTCTCAGAGGAGAACGCCAACCTACAGGTCCACGTGGAACAGGAGAGCAAGGAGAAGAAGCGTTTGAGTCGCACCAACGAGGAGCTGCTCTGGAGGCTGCAGACCGGAGACCTCAGTCCCCACCTCACCCCCAACTCCTCCCCCATCCATCATCCTTTCTCCAACCCCACGTCACCCGCACGACCTCACTCCTATCACCAATAGTCCTCGCGACCTCACTCCTACCACCAATAGACCTCACGCCCTCACCCCTACCACCAGTAGAACTTCACAGTGCTCAATTTGTCAAGTGGGAGGTTCCGTGGGCCCACAGGATGAGTAGCTCTGGGGTGGAGGAGCTAGTATACTAGCATACTATGTTAGTATGTTAGAGCTGCCGGAGCACACGCCAGAGGTCCTGGAGCGTGATCCCCCTCAAATGAAATCCTGCTCCTACCACCCATACACCTCACGCCAACAATCGTACCACCAAGAGAACTACATATTGGCGGAACACGGAGTACACCCCCCGCCGCCCCCTAAACTCCTGCCAGTTATGATAGGAGGTGCGTTGTCTGAATGCAGTCTGTGTCTAAAAACGTTGCCACTGACACAAGTGATCGACAGTGGAACTTTGTGCATTGTGCTCTATTTAACTGGTTTGGTTGCTCTTCACTCTCCATGAGTGGGATGGTTGGGTAGTAACACTGACTACACTGTAATTGTCTTACATTACAAAAAAAAAATGTTTCGGTACGTCACACACAATTACATTTTAAAATATGTAATCTAGATTGCAGCTACATTTATAGGAGGCAGAGCTCCTTTTACAGGAGACCACAATTGCTTTCGTATGACGTTTATAAAGCAGCATTTTGCACCAAAACACAGAATCAAAGAGATTCATGAGATAGCATGAAATTGTGGGCTGGAAAAGCAATCTAAAGGTAATTAAATCTAATCCCTTACTTTATTTTGGAATGTTGGTAAAGGGATTATGTTACAGATTACATTTTTAAGGAGTAACTTTACAGAATTATACTTTAAAAGTAATTTTGCCAACCCTGTAATTGGCCTCATGCCCCACACACCTGGATGCTATGCAGTTGTGTTCCCTCACACTATTCTCACTACAAACGTAACGAAATTGTGGGTTGCAACTTCACAACGGAACGTGCTAGTTGAAGTTTTTAAAGGCGTGATTTCTGCGGACTGGCGAAGCTGGACGTTTGCATATCTTGAAGGTCGATAAAGTTAACTTTGAAGGTCTACAGAAAATCTCTCTACTGCACCTATAAACATAAACATATAACACAGAAAGAGTAGTATACGAGTATCGCAATAAGAGTTCTCTTATTGCGATACTCTTATACTACTCTTTCACTCTGAAAAATCTTGATTATCTAGCATGTTCCATTCTTTCGCTACATCATGTTGTCTGCAGGCGACAGATGCCCAGGGGGAAGATGAGGTCAGGATTAGGGGTGCTACGATTTTAAGAGTTCACATTGTGATCAACATGGGCCTAAAAATCACGAAGTACGATATAATCGTGATGTTTAGTACAGATCAGTCATGTTATTCCAATAACTTTGACAGCATGCTAAATGTTGCGGGTGTGAAGCGGACCGTATTGATTGTGTATAATGTGTGCACGGCGCAAGCCTCCACTCCCGAGTAATCTGCACGTCCGTAAACTTTACAGAACAATCTGTGTTTGCAGTTGTGATAATACATATACTGTAAAACATACCATGTCCGCTGCCGCGCACGGCGTGTTACAAGATTCAAGATTAATTTTAATTCGCCATATTGCATATACATGACAGCATTACACACACATGGAGTTTTAGTTGGGCATGAAACAACTCTCTCAAGATCAATGGGTAATGAACAAGGTCAACACAAAAGAATGAAAAGCATATAAGTTATAAAGTGACATTGGCATAGAATCAACACATGTAACATGTCACCGTATCAAGCAGGGCTAGCCCCTGCGTTCAGTAGCATCACTGCGTGTGGGAAGAACCTGTTTCTCTAGTCTAGAGGTCTTAGTGCGCAGGGCTCGGTAGTGCCTTCCCGAGGGAAGAAGGGAGAAAAAGTAGTGTGCAGGGTGAGAGCGGTCTGCTACGATGTTTTTGGCCCTGTTCCTCACCCTGTCCTGGCAAAGTTGCAAGGAGGGTAGAAGGACGCCGATGATTTTTTTGTGTGTGTGTAATCCGTGTCATGTCACACATTTGTTGTTGTATAACAGCGGCACATGACTCTTGTCTGTGCTGGTCAACGATCAAGTAGACCTACAGTAGATCAAGTTCCTAGCGACCGTTGCTGTGGTGACGAGCTCCAGTGACAATCGCCTGGAGCGCAACATTGGCTGCGTCGGGCGCTCAGTAGTGACGTTACACAGCTCAATTGACCAGGCCATGCATGTTATTATGGCCATCATATTACATCACGCGCGGCATGTATTACACAGAAATACATCTTTTAGTTTTTAGTATTTTCTCCTCTTATTGCTCTCTTCTTTGTTGCTCTAAAAATATGAATGCACCAGAAAAAACATGAATTTCAATGAATTTAGACGATTTTGATGATATAACTTTGATGTAACTTGATATAAATTGTTTTGGGGGGCACAAGCACTGTTTTTCATTTTTTATTGAGAGAGATCGTGACAGGATTAGATCGGAAACTGGGATGAAGAGTCGGGGGAGACATAGCAGAAAAGCCGGTGAGAGTATGAGAACCCCGTTGCACTGCACGACCTGTGGTCTGGGGTACGTGCTCTATAGCCACTCTGCCACCGCCCGCGCCCTGATATAGCGATTTTTAAAAAAATGTCACCATGTGACAATCATGACGGCTCAAAATTGCGATGAACAATAATATCATGAATCGTAGCACCCCTACTCAGATTGGAGACACCATCTTGTGCTAATCCACAGTGGTTAGCGGCTGCTAACTCATTTCCATTACATGTAGCACTGAATGACTGCAGTGACACATGGCATCCACCAGGGGTCCACGGATTCTGGGTAGAGTCCCACAGGCTACAGGTGTTGAACAATGGTTGTTGTTATAACACTTTGGTAGAATTTCATATTGATTGTCCTTGTGTGTTGTACACGTATATCTCTCTGTTACGAGTAGCATTCCGAATCAGGCTGTGTTTGCACGTGATGGCATATTGCTACCAGCGTGCGGTTTGTTTGCACTCTCACTGCGAGGCCAGAGCGTACAGAGACATGGTTCAAGAGAGAGAGATCTGTTGAAAATGTGTAAGATATAAATAACAAAAAAAAATAAAATCTAAGAAAGGATGTGGGATATACCAGGACACGCTGGAAAAGGAGGCCAGAGAGAAATATTTAGAAGAGATAAACATTATAGTATAGTGAGATGGGGCAAGGTGGTTCTTATAAGAATAACTATTCCTCTTATTGCACTGGCCTATGGGGAGGATCCTTGTGAGAGTGTTAACAAACTGCGCGTTGGCACCAATATGGCCGCTAGTGCAACAGCCTTATTACTGTGTGTAAATGACCATAGGCCGTGTTTGCAGGGTTCCAACGGAAGCTTTAATAGGCATTAAAATCAGTAGGTCAGAATGTGAAGACAGTCCACTCAATGTAATCCAGACAACCCTGCTAATGCTCATGGTCATTTACACTGTGCACTTAACTTCTTGATAGTTCAAGGATGGAGCATTGCTAGAAACTCACTTATTTTCTCTTCTAGTCGAAGTAGAGAATACATTCTCCGCCGCAGTGAGAACTTCCATTTTCTGGATCGTTGATCATCCAAGTCATCTGGCCGAGAGTGTTCGATTATAACTATAATCATGTACCATGTATGTAAATAATGGTAAGGCTGTCCCCATTCAGAAAAAACATTTCCCTAGAAAGTAGAGATTCTCTCTTTTTTGTGTTTGAGCTGTGGTATAATTTGTGGACCTTCAAACTCCACAGCACATTTGAGAAGAAAAGTGAGTATCTAGCATGGTCTCTTCTTGAGTTGTAAGCCATGAAATATAGCATTCAGAACGGCGAGTATCTACCTGTTGACCCGTTTTACCAAAACCAAAACAGAATTATATCTGTGTAACTGTATTATAGAACATAGACTGTATCATGTGTACATAGCGAATGTAGATTATTGTTTACAGCTTGTGGGAACAGTGAATGCTCCCTCCAACACCTCATCACACCATTTATAAACCTCACATTCTGGGGTGGTGATGTCCATGATTAATCGATAATCGATTAACCGATCAATACTTATTTAGTCGATTAATTTTCTTACCTTGAAATTAATCGAAAATGTGTACTTCAATACATTTGACATCTGCACACCACCAAGTAGAGTGTCTTTCTTTCGTTTCAGAGGTCAGGTTAAAAGGCATCATATTACTTAGCAGATACCTCTAAAAAGAGTTAATGTTCAACTGATAAATCGATTAGTAAAATTAATGATAATTACCTGCGCCGAGCAGGTTATGTTTTCGGTCACGTTGGTCTGTCTGTCTATCAGCAGGTTAACTGAAAAGGTTATGCACAGATCTGGATGAAATTTTGTACAGTTGATGGAAATGACACACAGAACAAGTGATTACATTTTGGTGCATTTCTGTAGCCTATAAGTAACATAATAGTTTGACAACTGTTATGAGCTTACAACTGTTATGAGCTTACAAACTGTGATCACGTCCAGCAACACACAGCAGTTGCCTCCACTCTACTGCGTGGTACTAACACAGCTCAGATAGTGTACTGGTTAGCCCTATGGTCTGCCAAGCTGGAAACCCAGGTTCGCTTCCCACCTCTGGCAGATTGTGAAAATATTTAATTTTTATGACTATAATGCCGCGCCGAGCTCATATACCAGTGGTGATTACATTTTGGTGCATTTCTGTATGGCCTTGGCGCAGGTTTGCACTCTCTGAGTGCTTCTAGTTAAATAATGCATTGATCGGATGACATCCCTTGTCCCAGGCTTTGTCTCTCTCTGTATGTTTGTGTAACATTGAATGTTTCCTTCAAGCACGTCCTTTACACTTTACACACACACTCTGTTAAACAGTCTGTTATGGTCTGATCGACAGGCAGAATGTTGGATATGTAAATATTCATAGATCCAGATGGTTAGGATTTATCCTTGGGCCGAGCACTGGCGCTGAAAAAGCTGATTTGTGTCGTCAATGAATGCAAACGTTTTGCCTAAGAGGGGCAGTACAGGGCAGATGGATTTGTCCCAGGCGCAGTGGACCTAGTGATATTTTTATACGTATGTGTTTCTGTTCTCCTGGTGTTCATTGTGATCAATTCTTTTTTTCATTCAGGAATCTAGACTAACATCTGAATTAAGCTAGACAACCATCTGAATGTCTGGATGAATCTACACTAGCGCCTGAATGTCTTTCACAAACACAAGGACACTCAACATCATCATATCCAACTAGCAATGAACGGCCGTCAAGCCAACTTTGAACATGGTTCTCCCTCACGGACTCAAGAATGACTACATTGCACCGCCTGTCCTGCCAGAAGTCTAAGCTTTGGGACCTTTGTTTGCAGTAGTTTTCTTGCATTAACCCTTGAAAGGATGTTTTTTTTCAACTGGAAACTGTCTCTCATCTATCATCGGAATATCATACCTATACAAGCAATGCAGCTTAAGAAAAAGCAATGCAATTCTAGTTAACGCTCAGACATATAAATCATCTTTTGATATTACAATTTCCTGCACACCGAACTTGAAGAGCTCTCTCTGTGTATTAGCTTGATGTCCTGAAGGCCAATGTGGAAACATGAATGCACATTTGAACAGTGTTGACGCCTCAGGCTGCTGAAGACTCTTACCGTGCCCTCAGCTCCCAGAGCTGGGGTGGGCAAACTTATTGACTTGGCGGGCCCTGTAATTGTATCTCCGGAATGTGGCACGCCAGGGATCAACTGGTTTTGCGGACGTAGCAGATCCCTCGTGTTGACGCGATAACCTTTGAACGGATGGATTTGGCCCAGATTCAGTGTGTTTATGCTTAACTGCGTTTTCGTGCATACATCTTTAGCATTTGGGATAACTGCACAGGCCTTGTTTGACAGAGCAGTAGAATGTGACGTCATAGGTGGGCGGCGGCCATTATGAATCCAACGCGAGACACGGTTGGAGAGATAAATTACTGTTAAAATTTGTAAAATATAATTAACAAAAAATGATAAAATGAGATATACCGGGACATGCTAGAAAAAGAAGCCAGAGATAAACATTTAGAAAAGAGAATCATTATAAACGGATTGACCCCCTATCAAATAGACGCCATTTACCATTTACTGTCAGAAGATGGCAGCAGTCAACTTGATAGGTGTACTACACTCAAGGAAGGCAAATATGTCCTCGACAGTGCGTGGCGGTAATAGATTATTGTCCTCACTCCATTCACTTGTTGATATTTGGTAGGGGTCCAATCCGTTTATAATTATTATCTTTTCTAAACATTTATCTCTGGCCTCCTTTTTTAGCGTGTCCCGGTATATCCCACATTCTTTCTTAGATTTTAACATTTTTTGTTATTCATATTTTACACATTTTAACAGTAATTACTCTCTCTCTAACTGTGTCTCTGAGCACACGGCGAGACTAAAAACAGCGTGCTGGATCCGTAATGGCCGCCGCCCACCCGTGACGTCACTGGAGCTACAGCCCGATAGGAACACACAGCATAATCCATCAACGCTGGAAACTGAAATGTTTAAAAAAAGACACTTACAAAGTTAAAGAAAACTCTTTGCTCTGGAAAAAGGTCAATGGACTCACTTTCAACATTCAAGGCATATTATTACTCAACATAGTTTTATACACGTTAATTTGATCTTGTAACAGCTATTGTTTGCTAGTGTCCAGTCCTTTCGCGGGTGCCCTATCCTGTGTGTAATGCCGCTCTGCTAAAACCTAATGGAAAAGGCCCAATAATTCCTAACTGTAGACTGGTGTGCTATATCTATTGTGGAAACAATGAAATGCAGGGGACAGGGTGAAAAGGGGAACTGAATGACGTTTTTACAGGTACACTATAAATTGAACAAGTTCAGCGGAATACATGGCCCGCCGGCCTCAGTTTGCCCATTTCTGTCCGAGAGGAATGTCACTTGTGAGGATTTGACTTGCAAACCCTCGAATCGACTGAAATGTCAAACTCCACCTGTGTTTGTGAATGCATGCAGTTAGTTGACATCCTCCCAGTGCATTTGTTCTAGAATGTTCCTCTAGTGTTAGACTTAAGAAGCATGCCAGATTGGAATCACAGTGTTATTCTATCCATCAGGGCGTTGAACTGACAGAACCTTTGAACGACCAGTTCGGTTCCTGGCACTCTATGCCACTCACTCCTCTCAAATACAGAATGTGATTGGCAAATTGTCCAGATTGGGGCAGTCAGCAACCGCAAAATGTAGAAAAAAAAAAAAGCAAAGCTTTTCTGGAGCCACCAAAAGATATCATGGCCTTATAAAAGCCGTATAATTGAGACAAAACAGACTAAAAAGTGTTTATCAGCTATATTAGCCTACACACCACATGAGTACAATATTTGGTGCTACAACTTTCATTGCAATATTAATGCACTGTGTTTTGTTGCATTGACAAAACTACTTCAAATACAGTAAATGAATCAGACATTTCTTGTTATTTATTTATTTGGAGGTTTAAAAAAAATGGAATTCCGACCTTTCCATGAAAATAAAATGCAGTCCTCAGCTAACCTCTACAAGAGGTTTTGTAAACCCAATAATAATATTCACCTTATTTTCCCCCTCCTTATCTGGGCACTAAAGTCTAATGAAACGGTACTAAGTAAAAAAGAAAGATTCAACAACCGCGTTTTGAAAAGGTAAGTAAAGATATATAAACAATGTGTGTGTATGTATGTATGTATGTATGTATATATGGGTGCGGGTAAAGCACCCAGCACATGTATGGTGCCTGTGACTTAGTTCAAAAATAGTTCAAAACTCGTCGAAACAAATGGAACCGGAAGTGATGTTCCGAGTGCAAATTTAACTGGAAGTACCCCCCGACCTCGTCTATTATCACCATTAGATTGCAGAACGCCACTAGGGCATACTTTCTGACCATTAGACACCATTGACAGTCCACCTGTTGTGAGGCCTACGGTTCAACTGTCACATTAGGCCACTATTGTTCAGAATCATAAAATATTGTTGCTCTTATGACATCAGGGGACGTTTTAATAATGAATGTCATATGAGTATTTAACAATGTCAAGTGTAACCCCACCTCATACTGGCTGGGAATGGTTGGTTCCCCTGGGTGTAGGCAAAAATCAGAAAACAGTTTGGCTCAAAATAAATGATGTGGCCTCAAAATGTGGGTTTGTAAGATGAGCAGAGATGTACACGAGTCCTGAACTCACAAGCCCGAGTCAAGTCCGAGTCCTTAGGGGTCGAGTCGAGTCCGAGTCTTTAGGGGTCGAGTCTGAGTCTTTAGGGTACGAGTCCGAGTCGAATCTCGAGTCATTTTTAAAGATGTAGCTCTAAAAGCTTGGAATTGAATGCAGAACTAGATTTAGACTACATGCATATATCGCACACAGAATGGTTAGTTCAAAGTTAGCTAATGGGATACAGGTTTATATAGCAATGCAATGATTATGAATAATGATGGAAAGTAAGCGGAAAATAATGGATTTTTTTAAGCTGAAAAAGAGGGAAAGACTCAAATATTCTTCAAGAGTCATTATCCTAGATTCCCGAGTCAAGTCTTGAGTCTCGTTTTTGGTGATTCAAATGACTTGTGAGTCTTTTGACTCGAGTCTGCATCTCTGAAGATGAGATATTCAATCTACTCTCACAGCCCACCTTTACAGTGCCCTGATTGATGCAGCGAGCTGAAGTTGTGATTTGTTCATTTGGAAATGGCCAGACCAAAAAGCAGAGGAGCCCATTGGTCTGGCTTGCCAGGCTATGGCATTGTCAGGATAAGTCTTAACGTAACGCCGGTGTCTTCAGCACCACGGACAGTGCAGACAAGCGCTCACCTTGGTTTGGGAGTTGTACCTTGGTTTTTGGTGGATGTCCGACCCGTTGCAGAAATAAATTAAATTAACCTTAAAGGGGAACAACACCGAAAATTGATACTGAAATATGTTCTTCCCTGGTCTTTGTCAAGCCCATACATACCTATCTTGCCTCACTCACTGGTGCGCAGCAGTACTTTGTTGGCACAGCTAGGACAAACCAATAGGGCTGTTGCATGTGACCTCACAGCCTGACAGCGGCGGCCAAACTAACAGCAAGCTGGTTCCAAAATGGCTGCTGCCGCCAAGCCGGAGACATGCCGCGATGTCATTGGTGCAACAGCCCTATTGCAACGCGAGTGATGCGTGAACGATTTGTTTGTTCTGGCTAGTCCCACAAACCTAGATGGGGGTGTACATAGAAGCCATATTTGATATTGTGTAACCAGACTTTGTTTAGCCAAATCATTCACACCATGCTCGCAGTGAATGGGTGTTTGCATCTACGTACTAAAATTATTGCTAAGTGCACAAGTGTGCCATTTCAGACACAGCACAGGTGAAGGATCGTGGAGGGAGAGCGGAAGACCTTGCACCTCACCTAGACAAACGTCCGGTGAAGTATACGTATAAGTAGGGTCAAGTGACTTCACGTCCATTATATAGGGGCAAATACAATGGGTGTAGTTAGGCTGACATCTGATGTTGATTCATAGCATATTACCATGGCTACGTTAATAATAAAACACTTTTAAACGGACAATGTTATGCTAATATCGCTCTCTGCCTGTTTGTCTGACCGCGATGATACCACCATAATGTCTACCGCCGCCAGGCCCTAATGTGTGTGATAGTGCGCGTAACCGTGGATTAGGGCTATATGATTTTGCTTAAAAATACAATCTCTGAATCCTTCATTTCATTTTGGAAGCAAAAAGACAAATCAAAACTTCAAAAATAAATGAATGTATCAATCAAAATGTGTTTGTTTTTTTCGATTTCAAATTTTGCAAACCTTTCAGGAATGAGATCTTGGCCATGGGGATAATATAATTATGGTTTTATACATTTTAATAACAA
>OMKY01230559.1:0-12980 GCA_900302395.1 Bregmaceros cantori | reverse complement strand
CATTGCTTTCTGTCGCGTTTCCCTACCGTGCATGCACACGTTTTCACGGATGTTGTTGACATCTACCCGCTAACCTGTCATTTTTTTTAAACCCAAATATGAATTTGGTGTTTTGTTAGGTTATGTTTTTATTTATTTGATATGGACATCGCATGATACATTGGACAAACCAGAGTGTTTGTAGCACGGGTGCTAATTTTCAACACCTGTCCACAGGAGGCTCTACCAGTTAGAGCCCAAGAGTGGGAACATTATAGACAAATATGCAGGTACAAGGAATTAAAATATAAACTAGCATCAATTAAAACATTAAATCAATCAATACTAAAGTAAATAGAACTATACACCATTATCGATAAACACACATTTTTTTTAGAACCCTAACATGATCCTTCAAGGCATTTGGACACAACTATTGTGCATGTGTATAATGTTGATTTGATTTCAGCAATGATTTCGGTCCTCTCTTAAAGACATTGCTATCCGGCTCTAGTTTTAGCTCTGTTGGTATAGAGTTCCAAAGATTTGGCCCCTTGATGGAGAAGGCCGTCTGTCCAAATGTGGTCCTGCATGTGGGAACAATACAGTCACCATTTGATGAAGTTCTTGTTGTTCTACGGGGTGTTCTGGCGTCCACTGACCAGTGCTGAAAACAGGGGTGTGTTGTGTAGACATTTAAAAACCAAATGAATGTTACAATATGTTGAGAGATAACTGGTGCACACTTGCAGCATCTTCTCAACTCAACTCAACAGATTTTTATATAGTTCCAAAATCGCAGCCGAAGCTGCCTCAAGGCGCTTCACAAAAGTGATTACTTTTTTAAAATTAGATTTAAGGAATATAGCAGCTCTTAACCTAACTACCTTTCAACCTTGATTTCCAAGTTAAGGACAGTAATTTGGGGTTGTTTACAGAACTCCTTTAACGGAGGACTGGAAAGAAGAGAGAAGAAAAAGGAGATCAAGACTTTCAGTCGATCTTGTTCTCGGCCTAGTTGAAAAAATTACCTGTAGTTTTTGATTAGTTATCGTTAATGTTGATTTGTTTTGGACTCCTTTAACGGAGGACTGGAGAGAAGAGGAGAAATTAAATTTTAGCGTCAATAGCAGTTCTGGGAAAAAATGCTGCAGGACTGAATTGTATATGATAATAGTTGGTCGCCAGGGTAGCAAAATAGAGATATGTGCAGTTTGTAGCTTCATTTGACAGTATGCATGCTTGGTGTGAGTGATACTGGGACACCTTTTGTGCCGCACGGTGCTTATAATATCCTATAGGGCTGATAACCTGATGGGCTAAATACATTGCTCTGTCTTAACATACTGTCACACAATCATTAATGCCATCCGGGCACATATGATCTTGCATGGCTGACATTGGCTGTGTCCGGAATCGTTCCCTATCCCCTACTCCCTATCCCTTATAGTGCACTCAACAGCAACGGCCGAGATTTCGGACACTAGAGTTGGCCAGAAAAAGTCAAAAGTACTTACATTTATATTTTAATGAGACTGACGGCATCTCACAGAATTCCTTTGCTCTCAAACAACTTGTTAAGCAAGAATCCCCTCTGCCCCTATCCCTGCATAGCAGAATTTTTGAAATTGTCCATTCAGTTCTGCTGCCCCTGGGCTATATTGTAATAGTTATACTACTGTATCTCTGTACGCTATATGTGACAATGAATTTGTCTTGAAATCCTTATTGACATTATAATGTCCTCTTATATACGATCCAACGTATATAAAAACTGGACTGCCTCCGTTCCACATGGCTTTGGATAAAACTTGGCCTGTAAGCAAATTGTGCAGAGTGGTGGTGGTAGAGGTTAATTTATCACCTGGCGTTTAATGCTGCAATGATGCTGCCACCCTTTGCAACTGATTCCAGTAGTGGAAAAGGCATTTGTCATGTGAATGGGTGAAGTTTATAATCGACACGGTGCGTGTGCACACCGTGCACGTTATTGACTTGCTGCCAATGCTCATTGTGGGGGAAAAAAAAAATGTTGGGTTTATTGATGGCGGCATTCAATGCATCAGTTTTGATTAAATATTAAAGGAAGAAATTGTGCACTATCTCCTAATAACCTATCACATTTGAAAGGTTAGTAATTTAGCGGCAAATGGCTGAACAACGAAGCTTGTCAACTGAACATTCATTAAACTGTGTATAACTAAATGTTTTTTATTAAAAGCTGGCACTTGAAAAAAGTATATTTGAAACAACAAGGCCGTTGCACGTGACGTCATGGGTGGGTGGCGGACACGGTTAGAGAGAGAAAGAACTGTTAAAATGTGTAAAATATAAATAACACAAAGTTTTAAAATCAGAGAAAGGATGAGGGATAAACATTATAGTACAGTGAGAGACTCTATTCAACTAGGGGCCCGTGGGCCAAATATGGCCCGCCAATCTTTTTTTTTTTTTTTGCCCCCAGAGCAATGTTTTTTTCTTTTTTTGGTCAAACATGTTTTATCTATCTGAGATGCTGTTCTCTTTACCTCACCAGAGGCACTAGAAACTTGTTAAGGGTTGAGGCTAACTGAGATTCTGTTCTTTACCTCAACAGATGCACTAGAAATGTGTTGTAGTTTAAGTGAGCGGCTGCTGTTTACCACTATTTGTGTGTTGTTGTTGTTTCAGATGTTGCTTGTTATAAACGAGAAAGCACCATTGTTGCATAGAATTGAAGCCCTTTTAATGGGAAGTATGCTACTTGTAAAAAAAGTTATGAAAGTTATGTGGTGGTTTCGCGTCGTGTCAAGAAATGGGCCGGAGATTACTGGGGGTGGGGTGTGCAGTCAGTCCCGCATCTTCTCCGGCCCCATTGGGCTTCTGACAATGCGGTCCTCTGAGCAAAGTAGTTGAATAGCCCTGACGTAAACAAACTGCGCACTGGCACCAATATGGCCGATGTTGGATGGAACAGTCTGCCATTAATCCCATCTGTTTTGTCATTCAGTGTAATCGCCCCCCCTCCATTTTTGTATTTATTTTATTTATTAAAAACTATTCACTTGTCACGCCACACACCTGCTCTCCAATAGACGAGTTTACCCGCGAAATACAGAGGGCTGGCATTTTGTCCCATGATGAAACACACTTCCGGTGTCTGTATGAGTTCCATTTAATCTCGTCGTAGTGGACCGCGGTGGCTCACAAAAAACACACAAAATGCTCACCAATTCAAAATCCGACCACTAGATGTTGCTGTGTGACCAGTTACACATCATCTCCCTTACATCGTTCATCATTTTACATAAATATTGATGAAATACAGTCAAAATCCGACTTAGTTATTCACAGAGTGGTCACATGTTCCTCTGGACCAATAGGCTGGCTGCTTCTACTAGTCCTTTCAAAAGAATGAGACAATGGAACGAGTTGCACTGATTATTAAATCATGTGTTTGTGGGTCACAGATCCGCACGAGAGCATTTGCGTGTGGAATAGCACACAGCAAGTTACCGCCACAATTTTTAAATAACCCTGTAGGTGTGTGCTCCCACCGAATATAGATGTTGAAAAATTGCCAAAAACACAGCGAACTAAATGACACCGAACGTGACATTCAGACACCGGAAGTACCCCCCGAACTCCTCTATTGGTTTGAATTCTGAGCTTTCTGGGCACATCGGGCACGTTTGTCTGCCACTGTTGGCTCCAGACGGGCATGCCAACAGATTATCTTGGTGGATATGGCCTGTCCTCTGGTTTCCCTGGCAGACTACAAAGGCTGCATCGTAATCGATAGGTCATTAACAGGCCTTGACAGTTCACTGTCTTACTGATCAATTCCAATCTGGCGGCAGGTGACGCCGTCAGGGGCACACATCCATCGTGCGCTTGGCTTGGCAAGGTGGCCACCCTTATTGAGTTGTTTCCATTCGTAACTTTCCTTGTTTTAGTCGAACCGTCGTTCCGTTATTTCTTGGTGTACCACATTGTTCAAGGTGGCCTGTCGGGTGTTGTCTTTAGAGAGGGTCGATGCCCGACCCAGAGGCTCCATGCCCAGGCATGGCATGTGTAAACTGATTGCGGCTGTTGCTATCTAGAGTAGGATCACTAGAGGAAGAGGGGTGCCTCCCATAATCTAGGACACAGGAAGTGATGTCATTCTAGTGTGCTGTCCAGCCAAATGTGGCTCTTGAGCAAGGCAGACAGATCCACTCACACCAATCCACCTGAAGTGGCAATGCGTTTGTTTTTTAAATTTATGTATCATATTCATTTTTTCCATTCCACAGACTTCCACAGAAGTTCTACAATTAGCCATTTTCCTATCCATCTTTCAAGCTGTGCGACATCGTACAAAATGCTATTCCTTTGGTGTGGTGTTTAGCAAGAGAAGCAGAAAGTGGAATCAGTCTTTTCGTGGTCTGCTTTCATAACTTAAAATGTCATAAGGGCCCTTTTTTACAGGATTGCACACATAGGCCTAGCACACAGTTTCTTTTTCAATGGCAACCTTTATCATGTTTGTTTAATGTTTGAATATTTTGTCCACCAAACTAATTAATAATCATAACTAATTGATTATAATATAGAAATAGAAATAGATCCCTACAATTTAAAAATATACAACTTTTTGCATTCTAAAAAGTATATATTTTCATCATTTCACTGCCAAGGCAAGTGAATGAAGAAATACATCTAAATCCATGTTTTGCCAATCAGTCAATGTCATTGTGATCATTTGTGACCAAACCTTCAAACTGGTGTGAGAAAAATGTTAAGCACACATGCATACAACGGCCTGAGGAACTTGCTTGGTAGATTGTTCCATGCATCTTCCAGTACTAAGCCTGATTATTCTGTGGCTTCAAATCTTTCCATCTCTTCTTCTGTGGTGTCATGCCTTCTTGTTGGCAAGGCCAACGATAGCTTATAACAACAGTAAGCTGCAAGTCTTCTTCATTCAAAGTGGAATAATCTTGATGTATTTTTAATCTTCAGCATGACGTTTTCTAAGGCGAACCACTGCTGCCAGTTTCTTTTGCGTTTCATCAAAAGAACTTGAACGCTTCATCTTGAAACCCCAGTCTGCTTTTGAAATACTTGCCTTGGAGAGACACCGCTGTTGCAGTAAATATGTTGTGTCTCATTATTATTCAGTAAGGATGGCATGAACTATTTTACTTAATGAATGTGTGACAATGATCTTTAGTACACGCTTTGTATAAATGGCTCACCATGCACCCATCAGGCTACGAATCGCTGACTTTGCGACCCTACGTAGAGGAATGGATGTTGTTTGAAGTAATGTGTGTTTAAGTTAAGAATGTTATTCACACTTTGCTAAACGATCAACAATTAGTCATTCCTATTTTTATAACTTGCTTGTCATTATTGCCTACCTCACGGTTCATCATTATTACCTTCGTCAAGGGCAATGCTTCCTTTTTCAGGCCTACCAGTTTCTTTGTAGACAGCCTTGCACTCGTGCTAAGCTTTCTCATCTCCCCCATCTCTCTCTGGCTGAGTCTAAGTTAGTCTATTAATAGCGCCACGTTGCAATAATGGCTTCAAGCCAACTGGTTATGTGTGTGTGTGTGGGGGGGGGGGTGGTTATTTATGTTCCAGCCTCCAGCCTCTAATTTTTATTTTTCATTTTGCCACAGTGACGGCAGATCACGCATATCTGCAAATATCCACATACGCCTACGTCAGGGCCGCAGAACATTTTTCAATTATGCCTGCACACTTGCACTTATGATCAGCACTATATTATTCCCTACATGACACGCCCACTAGTGCCTACGCGCACGCACACACTCAGAAGCTGAAAAGAGCAGAGATGGTAATCAGGAGAGAGAAAGGAAATGGGAGATGCTGGTGGAATTGCTGGTGAGAATGGAACAATATCAATACCAATGTTGCAATATCAATGTTTGTGTATGATCCAGGGCCAGTAAAATGGGTAGAGTGAATGGAGGGCTGTGTTATCTGCATTAGCCCCAACATTGTGTCTAGTTTTGGCAATGTACACATCAAATATCTTGCTGAACTGAGAGGGCGTGGGAAAATCTTCCTTATATTTCTGTGGCAGTGACCATTATCTGCATACACTCTAAGAAAAGTCGAAGTGTACACACTACCTTGTGGATCGGATATTTCATGATGTTCCTGAAAACGTATAATCATCTTCTGACAAAAGACACATTTTGGTGCTGTTTTAAATCAACGTATTATATTTGTGAAAAGTATTGTCGATATAATTTGTATTTTTTTTTTTTACTTTATCTTGTGGAATGTTCTGTATACGAAAGTGTTCCCATGGATGATTTGCTGTGATCTACATGTCCAAACCATTTTGGCCTAACATGACAACTTTCAATAAACATTGCTGTTCTAATAACACGCATGTTACGCATACAACCCAATGTATGACTGACGTACTGGCTGAGATATAATTTAAGAGATGGTGGGGCGCTTCTCATTAGCTATCAGGTTGACGGTTAGCGGTTGGTGGCCTGATGAGAGCAAATGATTTTGCTTCATGGCCATGTGCCAGGCTAAAGCACGCACCAGTTGATAATACAAGTCTCTGAAAACCACTTGAACTTGGTGACATTCCTGACGGAGGAAGAAGAGGGCTTAGGGTGTGGAGGAGGGGTGGTGGTGGGAGGGTTTCCAGCCTCCGAGGTACTGACGGAGCTCAATAGAACCACAGAGAAGGGTCCGTCACTGGGAATTAATTTCCTTGGACACGGCTTGGGCCTGGGAGAGGGGATGGAGGCCTGAGGAATTTTTGGGGGTGGGGTTGTGTGAGAGCAGTCGGTGGGGAAGGCAGTAGGCATGCTGTCTGTCTTTTTGCTGTCGCTTCTGAGAAACGGCAGCACGTCAACGGCTCACTACAGCCTTGCTGTATTGTGCTTGTTCACCCCCATCGACGAAAACTGAATGGACTTTATTTTGCCACCAATTTAGCTCCATGGGGAGTGAGGGAGTGATTCCTTTCTTTTTTTTGAGGAACGAGGATAGCCAACGGAAGTGAACAAAGTTCAAAGTGGGAACTTTTTTTTTTCTGCTTCTCTACCACGACTTCTCCCACGGGATGTGGACTTCCGCCCTTAACTCCACCTCTGCCTAACCCGCACTAGGCTCGTAATTTTCTCTCTCTAACTGCCACCCGTCCTTAAATTAGTTTCTTTGCAGAGGTTTTTTTTTTAATTTATTATATTAGTTGTAAGTCTCCCTCTCGAGCTATGAGATCGGACCGCTCGTTAATGGCCATCTCACCCACTCGCTCTCTGCCCGTCCTGTGGGATGAAGCTTATTGACGGAAGATGTTTCTGACGGGAGCGGCAATCGCCTGGGATGTTTTCCCAATCGAGCCGGCGCACGGGCACATTACCTTATTCCGTTGCTGCCAGGAAGCACCTCCTGAGATCCACTTATCGCCGCGTGGCCCCAAGTCACCGTTTTCTGTCCTACTACAAAGGGACTGGATCAAACAAGCAGAGTTGTGCTCGCTCCCGTGGAGAATTGTTAGATCAGAGCCGGACCTCTGGAGGACACTGGCCTACTCTCTGACTCCTAGCTCGGATGAGAGGGAAGAAGAGGAGGAGGAAGATGAAGAAGACTCCTCAGCGGAGGGCTGCGAGAGCTTTGACTGGCGTGGGCAGGACAACGATCTGCGCTGCAACATGATTGTGTTGAATTTGGGCCTGCAAACGCTGCTACAGAGGTTTGAAAAGGTAGCCTGACTCCATAAAGCCACTTTTTATAAATGTGCTTTGGCCACAAACAACGCAGGGCAATAATAAAGCAATTGTGTGCCTAAACTAGATTAGGGCCAACAGGTGTTGTTTATTATCTGCGCCAAGCAGGTTACGTTTTCGGTCACGTTGGTTTGTCTGTCAGCAGGATAACTGAAAAGGTTATGCACAGATCTGGATGAAATCTTGTAAAGTTGTTGAAAATGACAAACGGAACAAGTGATTAAATTTTGGTGCATTTCTGTAGCCTATAAGTAACATACGTCTCTAGATGTTTTGGCATCAGTGACCCCATTGCATTGCCGCAGGTTTGCACTCTCTGAGTGCTTCTAGTTACTTTTCAAATCGTCGACATTTAAAAAGACATTCTCTACAACTCCGAAGTTACCAGGGGTCCATCGATAATACAGATGCTGTGCGAATTGGGTTTCAGTTGATATAGGTTGCCATAATGTTGTAACATCAAGTAGGAGTCTGGTCTCTTGTGTTGACACGTTATTTAAAAGAATTTTGTGCAATGCAATGTTGTTCGTATGGAGTTCGTATGGGGTGTCGGTGGCTGTTTCCGAAACCACTCCTTAACCCCCATATAGTGCACTATATGGGTCGCACGGCATTTTGTAGGGGTGTCCAAATTCTCCATGTACCCTATATAGTGCACTGAAAGTATCCCGCAATGCACCGCAAAAAGTAGTGAGCATCGGATGTACCCTAGATGGAGCAACAAAGCCATTAATGCATTGCGAGACGTTTTGAAAATGACCTAAACTTTTTTAAAAAATGGCACGGGGGGAGTAATTAGTGACCAACTGCAGCAAATAGTTATAAATCTAAGTACTTCTTTTATAAGTATATTTTTGATAATTATATTTTATAATCATTTTGACGCCGCCAACTCTAGTATCTCAAATCTCGGCCGTTGCTGTTGAGTTCACTATACGTGAGTGCACTATAGGAGGGGTAGGGAGTAGGGGATACGGAGCCATTTCGGACGCAGCCAGTATTCCTTCCCTAGTCAGAGCAGTGTGTTCCCCAAGCTCTGTTACATTATCACAATGAGATTAATCCCAAACTCCGTCACATCCATCCTGATGATGTTGTTGTGTTTGCTCCACTTGTGCTCCCGTGCGTGTCGGGAGTGATGGAGATATACGGCCAGACGCCGCCACATCACCACCTGTCTCTTTGCATCAGGCTAACGGACACATCTGTGTAGATGATGTGTCAGCGAGACGCCTCCCGAGCACAGACAGGCACGCAAATGTTTATCTTGACTTGGTGCGCAAGAATGCACCGAGCTCTGACCGCGCTGCATGGTCAAAGTAGCCTTTCACACCACCGGCCTTCTGAGGGCGTCGTTGTGAATGTTGCTGAATGTCTGCCTTTTACTATGTGCGTACCGGGAGCAAAAGTCTATATTTATTTCTTAACAAAAAGCAGCAATGATATAAATCATGTGAGAGACCGTTATCCTGCTTGAGCTGCCTTGAGTTTTTTGAGCAGCATGACCAAATCATGAGGGTAATTATTTTTTTTACAGGCGTTTACAGAAATCACTTGATATGATGGTGATGTTTAACCAAACCTTTTTCAATCCAATTTTTTTGTGCCCACCGACTGCGCGCTGCCATTGAAAGTACCCGTATATCCGGGACAAGGAGCGATAGAGAGAGCTATACAGCATATGAGGGAGAGACACCCCACACGCGACTTCTTCCGGTGGTACTGTCCACTAGGGGGGCGCCAACGACAGAATCAGAATTAATGGGATCCTATGGGAGCTGAAATAAAAAAATATTAACGCCAAGTCTGATGCGTTTGTGAAATTATGACCCCCCTCACTCAATGAACCGATAATTATCCCGGCAATATTTAAGAAATCAATTAGGAAAGATCTTTAAATAAGTTAAAACAGGCTGGTAAGATTGGAATATTTGTATTGGAATTCCCACAGGGCTCGGTTTTAGGAGACTAGGCTCCCCCCATACCAACCCGGAAGTAGGCACGGGCATCAAAACGAACGCGGTGTCCATTTTTATATACAGTCTATGGTTTTTTACCTTTAGCAGTTGGGACGACTAATTGACCCTCTGGACATGACAGTGCTACTAGTTTTTGTGTGTGTGTGTGTGTCAAAGACTGTTGAAACTGTGAACAATTGAATAGTTGGTTGCGTCAGCAAAGTTAAGCTTTTTCCCCAAATCTGGTTACTTTTCTCATGTTTTTCCCACAATCATCCTCCAACTATTTTTCAGATCTTTTTGAAAATCCTTCCCTGCCTTTGCAATTCTTCGAGGTACTTTTTTTGTAGGTTACAGATTAATTAGTTAGATACAGGCATTTATGAGTTCAGTTCCAAATGTTAATGGATTGGTTCCTGTTTCCATTATCAATATTAATCTTTATTTTGTTATCATTACTTTTTTAACAGGCCTAACTCTTTCAGCGCCAACAATTTTAACATTAAAAAAATGTCCATTGCTATTTGAGGGTCCAAATATTCAAATTTTCTCCAGAAACTATAGCATATGTCAACACAACCGCTTCTAATCATATATGACCTCTTTGGCAAATTGGAGCAAATATTGTTTGAATGATTCAATGTGTTGCTTGACGAAATGGACTGATGCCCCCATGCTGTCTTCATACATAAAACATGCATTGCAATTGAATTACAGGCAGCGCTCGTAGCATCAACACCTGCCTGGTTGATGTGGATGACGGTGGTGTAATATCTCTGACACTGCAGATATCATTTTACCATGCAAGCAAGTTGGAGAGTACATCCAAGATTTAATATTCAACAATCCACTTGTTTGTGATGCAAATGCATTGTCCCTAATTAGCGCAGGCGGTAGATTTGATACTGGATAGTTGCTTGAATTTCTCCTTCATTTAATATTCTTGTGTATCTCCCGAGGCTCCCCTCGCATCTTTTGTTTTGCACTTTTTAAAAATAGCAACAGCAAACAACCTGACATCTTTCTGCATGTCAGTTTCTCCCATTGCATTTCATATATACACAGACACACATACACACTGGGAACTCTTTTATGCACCTTTTTGATTTTTTTTTGTTTTACTGTTCGTGCAAGTATTCACACCAACCTGCTCCGTGAGATTGCAATTTGTAGGATAGCTTGTTTTTCCAGACTATGCGAGACGTCCCCAAGATGTTTCTATAAATTGACTTGAGCTGTAAATGAAACTTGTTTGTGAATCTCTCATTGACATTGAAAATGAATGCGGTGCTGGCTTTACTGTGCGAGCGCTTTAGCCTGTGTGCCAAGTTTACGATCCATTTCTGTCCACTCCCCTAGTCTCTTAATGTCAACATTAATAGTTTCAGGTGCCTCTCTTTATACATCCTGATTGCTGAGCGCGCTAAACATTAGAGGTGTACCGATCTGATCCTCAGATCTGTGATCGGGGGCTGATCAGACTTTTTTTCCAAGGATCAGGACTCGTGATTTTGTCCCGATCAGGATCAAATAACTGTTTATTTACTTTGACTGTTATTGAAATTGACAATTGTGCCAAATAGTGTGGGTACTACCAATTTTTGCAGCATCAGAACTCTGTATCGGGACTCGGTATCGGGACTCATGAGATCGGGAATCGTTAAAATCAAAGGATCTTGATCGGATTGGGAGCAAAACAATGTGATCGGTGCACCCCTACTAAACATACTGATTCATAGGCGTTGCATCTTGTTGCCATTGGAGAATTTATAAAGGTTTTTATTTTTAACCATTGCAGGACATCCAGGCCGAGATCGACGCCCACAATGACATCTATCGCAGTGTGGAAGGCAGCAAGTCGAAGATGGTGAAAGCACTCGGCAGCTCTGAGGAAGCAGTCTTCCTCCAGAACCGGCTGGATGACATGAACCAGCGGTGGACCGACCTCAAGGCCAAATCAGCCAATATCCGGTTAGTGGCTTTACAAGGGATTACAATGAGGGAGTGCCGAGCGCCAACTTGAGAGAAGTCAATGACTGAATTAATAATATGACTCATGTGTGTTGGTTAGGCTATTTGCAACGTCATCATGTTCGAGGTACAGAAAAGAAAACGTGTGCCGCCGCAGTAGTTCAATTCCTCTCACCAAACGTCTTCTCTCCCTTCTTTCCCCCTCTCCAGCTAATCCTAAATAAAGTGGAAATGGTCCGGCAAAAATAAATGCATTAAAACAAACAAAAAACAAGGAGGAGAGGTAGAAAACTACAGATAAATCAGATAACATTAATTAGTACAACATCTTGATGTTTTTTGTGTTGTAACTTGTAAATGTGCTTGCAGTTGAATCCCTTTTACATGAGGTCATGCCTATTTTTTATACAAAATGACAGACAGGTCATTTTGTGATTTCTTTGATAGCTAGCACCGTTTTTAATGTGTGTGCCGCATTAGCGTAAAACCGTGCGTAGTCGTCCTTGCAGCCTCTAGTGGTGATGGGCTAAATAAAGTGGGAGTACCCTGCTTGGTTAAGTTAGCAGAGAAAGACACACACATACACACACTGTCTGACAGGTACTTGGCCACTATTCTCCCACCCTAGTAAGTTTTGCTGCCTGCTACATCGATGTGTCAATATGTGGCTAGTCTGACTAGTTCCTGTCACAGCCATTATTGATGGCTATCGCTAATTAGGTGACTATCGGTGTGTGTGTGTGTGTCTGTCTGTCTGTGTGTGCGTCTGTGTGTGTGTGTTTGTGTGTGCTTGCGTGCGTGTTCACCCGCCGGCTCTATTTGCATTGCACTATGCAAGTTGATCATCCGTGGCTCATTAACTCCTAATTACAATGCATGTTTGATTAGTAACAAACAAGAAGGCCTGCAATTGCGGGACTCCCCCCTGCATGTGTGTGTGTGTGTCTACTATCCACATGTGTGTGTGTGTGTGTGTATGTGTGTCTACTATCCACATGTGTGTGTGTGTGAGTCTACTATCCACATGTGTGTGTGTGTGTGTGTGTGTGTGTGTCTCCTATCCACATGTGTGTGTGTGTGTGTGTCTACTATCCACATGTGTGTGTGTGTGTGTGTCTACTATCCACATGTGTGTGTGTGTGTGTCTAGTGTCTACTATCCACGTGTGTGTGTGTGTGTGTGTGTGTGTGTGTGTGTGTGTGTGTGTGTGTGTTTGCCGTATGTGTGTGTGTGTGTGTGTGTGTGTGTGTGTCTACTATCCCCATGTGTGTGTGTGTGTGTGTCTACTATCCACATGTGTGTGTGTGTGTGTGTGTGTGTG
>OMKY01230553.1:0-11121 GCA_900302395.1 Bregmaceros cantori | reverse complement strand
GGGGTTCGGTGCAGTCCGGCATCTGCTCTGGCCCCCGGCCCATTGGGCTTCTCACAATGCGGCGCTCCGAGCAAAGTAGTTGATTAGCCCTGACCTAAGATGTTTTTGACCCGACCTGGTGTTTTTCTAACTAATTTATTCGGTCATCAGGAAAATCGAGGGTCTTTTAGGGTACAGTTGCCACTACCCCCTAATTCTATGTTTCTACGCTCTACACCACAAAACATAATTTAATTTTATGTTTTTCTGAAATGCCTGTTGTTGAACCATGAAATGGAAAAAGCACGCACAAGACAATAAAAGGAATACGCTGGCACGGCCATCAATAATATAACATGTCGTCCATAATGCATGTTGCTAGAATGCATCCTCTGTTGATGTGCAAAGTGAGCGTAATTCCATTGCCCGTGCGTGGAGCTGTGTTAACAACGCGTACCTGATTGAAGTGGCCAAACACAGTTAGCCTGAGGCTAACTGTGTTTGTAGTATAGTTCATACTACATAATAGGCAGCTCTGTTTGACTTCCTCTTTCGCTTTTCATGAGTTTTAATGAGAACGCACAAAAATATCAAACACATCAAACAAAAAGAGAAACAAAACACAAATAAAACAAAAGGGGCAATGATCAAACACATGAAGAAGATTAAAAATTACCAAAACAGGGTCCGCGTTGGCCGAGTGGTAATGGACACTGCACCTAATGCGACCCCATTCATGTTAGTGGTGCTGTGTCTACCGCAGCGCCCACAGTGTCGCGAGTTCGACTAGGCTCGACTTGTCTGCAATGTCTAACCCCGATCTCCTCAACCCAGTTTCCGACTAATCCTATCCAATAAAGATGGAAAAACGGCGCTGACGCCGGAAAAAATAACTTTATTACCAAAATTAACAATAGTACTTTGACATGCTTGATAAAAACAACAAGCTAAAATTATGAATGCCATATTATTTTGAGATATTATCAGGGCTTGAAAAAAAAATGATTTTAAAAGCATTCTGTTCCGAACGGTTCAGGCAGGCCTGTTGTGTATGTTTAACGTTTTCGTTCTCGGAACTGTTCCACCCACAAAATAACGCTCCTGAACCGGTTCGGAACGCAAAAATTTCGTTCTCTCTTAAAGTTCCTTATGTTGTGCAATGTTACGTTTAGATATAGTTTATACACAATATATTTGGTGGACTTTCAAACTTCAGTGTAACTGTATTAACGTGAAAACCGGGTTTAAAACGTCATTACATTCACTTGGCTTGATGACTGACAGTGAAAGTTGAATGGATGCACAGTCGGAAATTGTCTCCCAGACATAAGATATATAGAGAACAAAAAAAAAAAGTTTTTAACCGGTTTTGGGGATTTCAGCAGACCGCCGTGGTGTAGTTTTTTGCTTTAAAAAAACTACACCACGTCATCAATGTGCCTCGGTACTTGTCGGTGGGACGCTCACCACCTCTCATCCTGACCACAGCCCTTGTTTTACTAACCGACTTCACCTCGTGGCTGTGATTGGTCAAGACGGAGAGTGGGCGGTTCCCGTTTTGCAGGCCCGAGAGATTTGCAGGCCCGCAAATCTCTCTCGCTCGAGACGAGAGGAGACAAGGGAGAGAGAAAAAGAGCGAGACAACAACAACATGCAGTGTGTATAGACAGCGACATAACAGCGACAGAGATAGAATAGAGGGAATAGAGGCGGGGCACCGCAGTGATCTGGAACTATGACCACTTTCTACCCAAACCGCAGCGACTGTGGTCACGTGATCACCTTTTGCCGGTCTGGTCCCCACCCCACCCTGAAAGTATGCAGGAGCCTTGAGAGTCAACAATCCACGACTTTGCATCACTCCTGGTTGGTGTACGCACATTATGCCTGATCAAGGTGTTTGTTAAGTTTGTGTTTTGTGTGATGAGGGACATCTTTTGTCAGACATTTGAACAAACTTTGCGGGCCATGCTTAATAGAAGTGTTTTCAGTAGAGGGTATTTTCCAAACCCCTTCTAATGGCTGGATTCAATGTTGAAACAAACTATCACCAAACTTATTTATGTTTAATTCACACACATGTACGCACACACAGACGCAAACGCACACAAACGCACACATTGACACATCCCCACACACTGCTTCTAATTTCTAGTACTGGAGCGCCAGACAGGAGGGAGAAGCTTTTTTCTCTTGCAATTACTGTATGTTCTCGTCACAGCTTGTGAACACCCACTCATCAAGGATAGGGCTTGTTATCTGGATAAAGTTAAAGTTATTTATTTATTACCCATTGCCTTTTACAACGTTGCGCTCTAAGTATTTTTCTCCCAATTCGTCACTGTCTGAGCATTCGCGTCAGGGAGGGCCGCCTCCCCACCCGATTCTCATTTGCACTTAATACAAAAATGTTTGATAGTTAGTTCATATAATTTCAGGCACATTATTAATGTATGGGTATGCATAATACATTAATCTGATTTTTGACTACAGAGTGTACCAGCCGTGAAGAAAAACAAAAAGTTACAAAAAAAAGCCCGCCCTTTAACTTTTGCCACTTTCTTCTTCCTCCTTTCTGTTCTCGTCGCTCACTTTCTCAGACCGTACTCTGGGCTGGTTGATGGATTCCGGGCGAGCGATAGCAAATGTCCTCGACGTGAACTCTCCTGAGTGTGTGATCAAGTAAAGCCGCGGCGTGACTCAGCAGAGAGTCGACAGAGCCGGGCTCCTGCCCCTGCAGAGCCTCGTCCGGCCAGCGGAAGGCTTTACAGTGTTTGGAGCGTCGGTTTACGCTTCAGCTGGTCTGACTGACCGCTGGTGACAAGCTGAATGGTGTGTTTTATCGTTTCTATGTGCAAAAGAGAAAAGAAAAAGTACATAAGTGTAAAAAGACGACAATAGGAGAAAAATAAGAAAATGAAAGCAGCAGAACAGAAGAGCTGATCCAAAATGTTCCAGCTTAAAAGGAACTTTTTCTTTTGCTATTGCTATATACTCACCATGAGATGTTTAGTAGTGGTGGAAAGTAATGAATTACATTTACTCACATTATTGTAATCAATTACTTTTCATGAGTAATTTGTAATTTTCTGAGTAGTTTTTGAAATGTGTAATTTTCACTTCTACTCAAGTACATTTTTAACTTGGTTCTTTTAACTCGTTACATTTGAGTCCTCTCACGTTACTGATTACAAAACATTGGTGGGTGTTGAACATTTTTAATTTTTAATAAAAAGTTAAACTCCTGTGCAGTCTGGCCAGCCAAAATGAACGCGTCATCCACACATCGTACATCACACAAAGCTGTAATTTGAATATTGATAAATCTTAAAAAAAAAAAACTGGTGCTGATTTATGACTCATGCTTTTCTTGTATTAATTAATTGAAAGTAACTTTTACTCATTTTACTTATCACATTTTAAATGAAGTAATGTTGTACTTTTACTTGAGTATATTTTGAGATGGGCAATTTTACTTTTACTCTGAGTACAATTTAAGCAAAGTAAAGATACTTTTACTCAATTACAATTTTTCAGTACTCTTTCCACCTCTGATGTTTAGTTAACCCTTCCCAATGACAGTGTCCATTCATGGTTCAATTAATCCAAACATTTGAATTTGTGAAATAAACAATCCCAATCAATACCTTAATCTATGTCTGTTATAGACGCTTAAGGTTATGGATGGACAGCAGTGGTTCCATGCAAGTCGTTCTAGATTTTAGCACAAAACAACGTTTCAGTTCTCGAGTTCATTGTTCCGCAAAGTGCATGCAGCAAACATGCGTTCTGGAAGTTTCCAATTGAGGATGCTGCAAATGGAGAGGCAGTGTAGGCTAGGTTGGTTGCAAGAAACGAAAACGGTTACATTATGAAATCCACAAAACCGGTTAAAAACTTTTTTTTTCTGTTCTCTTTATATTTGTGTTCTCTTTATAATGGGAGACTATTTTCGTCCACTTTCACTGTCAGTCATCAAGCCCCATGCATCTGGGGCTCCATCTTGTGGAAAGACGAGGAAGTGAATGTAATGCCGTTTTAAACGTTAATACAGTTGCACTGAAGTCCATCAAATATATTCTGTATAAACCATATCTAACCTTTAAAATTGCACAATATAAGGAACTTTACGAGCGAACGGAATTTTTGCATTCCGAACCGGTTCAGGACCAATATTTTGCTGGCGGAACAGTTCCGAGAACGAAAGCGTTAAACATAGACCTGCCTGAACGGTTCGGAACGGAACATTTTAAAAAATAGTTTGGTAGGCGGAAATTTGACGCGACGTGCTCCACCTGAAGTGGCAGCAGGCTTCCTCGTCTGACACAATCTCGTTCCTCATAGAGAAGTTGCTGTAGTGAGTTACAAAAGAAGAAGACATGTGGAGGCTCACCAGAGTCTGTTTTCTTGGTGTACTTCTTGCTCTGGCCACGGATGATGAGGATAAAGATGAGAAGGAGGATGAAGATGAGACCCACCAGCGCAATCACCACCAGGAACCACCACTCCTCGTAGAATGGAGACATCTTCAGCGCTGCATGAAGAGTCATTAGTCACAGCATAGACATTGTCTGTGTCCGAAATCACTCCCTATCCCCCTATATAGTGCACTATATGGGGCGCGCGTCATTTTCTAGGGGTGTCCGAATTCTCCATGTGCCCTATGTAGTGCACTGAAAGCATCCCACAAAGCACCGCAAAATGAGCATCGGATGTACCCTAGACGGAGCAATATAACCCATAATGCATTGCGAGATGTATTAAAAATGACCTAAACTAAAAAAAAAATGCCGCAGCGGGAGTAAATAGCGACCGACCACGGCAAATCGTTATAAATGTACTTTAGACTTTTTCTGATGATTGTTGAATTTCATAATTATATTTTTTATAATTATATTTTATAATAATTTGGACGGCGCCAACTCTAGTGTCCGAAATCTCGGCAGTTGCTGGTGAGTGCACTATAAGTGAGTGCCCTATATGGGGTATAGGGAGCAGGGGATAGGGAACGATTTTGGACACAGCCACTGTTCTGAAAATGTAAACATTTTTCAGCAGCCTATGAGCCAATAATTTGTAGGTCAAAAGAAAAGTATAGCTATAATGGGTCTGCCACAACATTCGACAGACTACGACTGCAGAAGGCGGTCAAAACAGCGGAGAATATCATCGGCGCCCCACTACCCTCCTTGCACGACATTTTGTAGGCAGGGTGAGGAACAGGGCCAAAAACATCGCTACCTGGCCGAGTGGTTAAGGACACCGCACCTAACGCGACCCCATTCATGTTAGTGCCGCTGTGTCTGCCGCAGCGTCCGCAGTGTCACAAGTTCGACTACGTTCATTGACTTGTCTACAATGTCTACCCCCGATCTCTTCAACCCAGTTCCCGACTAATCCTATCCAATAAAGACGCTACCAAGCCCTGCACACTAAGACCTCTAGACCGAGAAACAGTTTCTTCCCAGACGCAGTGATGCTACTGAAAGCAGGAGTCGCCCTGCTTGATACAGTGACGTGTTACATGTGTTGATGTGTTGTTCTATGCCAAAGCCACTTTATAACTGATCTGCGTCTTTCTCTTTTGTGTTGACCTTGTTCATTGCCTGTTGATCTTGAGAGAGTTGTTTCGTGCCCAACTAAAATTCTATGAGGGACGAGCGATGACGTTGGAGTCCGCTGCCAAAACGCATCACAACCAATGCGATGCGTCCTTGAGAGCAGCTCATTATATGTAGTATAATCTGCACGCACCTGCACAAGTATGCGCGCAATCACGCGCGCGCATCTGAAGGTTGACACTTGATACACACCTCAATTTGAACATGAACGAACAAAAAGTAGATATGTGGCAGAAATGGTCCGTGTCAAGAATATAAAATAAATATTCAAGTGCATCCTTGTTAGAGACCACGGAAATCCCGCCACACACACACATACACACACACACACAGCGAAGCAGCCCACATTGATAAACAAACACGTGTGCATGATTTGCTGCTGGACACGGTCGTGCACGCGTATACGCGTGCGTAGAGAATCCAGTGGACCGTAGTGTACACGCGCACGTATCACGACCGTGTCCAGCAGCAGATCATGCACACGTGTGTGTTTATCAACGCGGGCTGCTCCGCTGTGTGTGTTGATGTGTGTGTGTGCACGCTCACACGCGGCGATTTCCGTGTGTCACAAGCTCCGCCAGGAGGCGGAAACGTAGCAACGCGCTCCACCTGAAGTGGCAGCAGGCTTGACGTCACAATCTCGTTCCTCATAGTGTGTACTGTTTCTCTTGTGTGTACTGCTGTCATGTATATGCAATATGGAGAGTAAAAATTAGTCTTGAATGATGATGATGTTCTATCTATCTATGTTGCCAAAAATGTGTGTACTATACCCGAGACAGACGGTGAAGGTGCGCTGGGTGAGCCGTATCCATAGTCGTTGACCCCGATGACACGGAAGTTGTAGGTCACCCCCTCGCGGAGCAGGTCCAGGTTCAGTGAGTAGGACGTTACTTCTTTGGGGATGTCTTTGATCAAGATGTCCCAGAGTCCTTCATCTGGTAGGGGTAGAAGGACATCCATGTAGTCAGGCATTTATGCTGCTTTGAGAACCCATCGCCAGGGCTGCGAACCGGTTCAAGGAACGAAAACGAACAGAATTTTACAGAATTCTATGAGGAGCGGAAACGGAAACGAAAAAACATTTCTTCAACTGTTCTGGAAGAGAAATGGAACATTCTGAAATCCACAAAACCGGCTAAAAACGTTTTTTCTGTTCTCTATATATCTGAACATATGCTATGTCTGGGAGACTATTTCCGGTTGTGCATCCATTCAACTTTCACTGTGAGTCATCAGGCCTCATAAATCTGGGGCTCCATCTTGTGGACAGACGAGGAAGTGAATGTAGTAGCTTTAATACAGTTGCACTGAAGTTTGAAAATCCACCAAATATAATTTGTATTAACTATATCTAAACTTTGCACAATATAAGGAACTTTAAGAACAAACAAAATGTTCCGAACCGGTTCAGGACCAATATTTTGGTGGTGGAACGGTTCCGAGAGCGAAAACGTTAAACATAGGCCTGCCTGAACCGTTAGGAACGGAACTCTTTAAAAATAATTTTGTTTTCGAGCCCTGCCCATCGCAAATTGTGTAAAAAACATAAGCAGAAAACAAAGTCACACTATGTAGCTTTTGACATTAGTAGTCTAAATTTAAAAATGTATTTTTAAATTTATTTCAAATTAAAGATGGCAGCAAGTGACAGCAGTTGCAGAAGCATTTCAGGGGCATTTTAATGAATTAATTATTTCAGCGGGATTTTGACTATTTTTCAACATGTCTATTCGGTGAGCGCACGCACCTTGGGATGGTGTAAACTTGCGCTGTGCTGTTCCACGCGCAAATGTTCGAGTGTGCATCGGTGCCCCACAAACATGATTCAATAATCTGCCCGTTGAATCGTTCCATTCAATATTTTTGTTGGTATTACTGGTGGAAGTAGCCATTCCATTGGTCCAGCAAAACACGTGACCACATCGGTGAGTAACTTCCAAGTCGGATTTTGACTGTATTTCATCAATATTTATGCAAAGCTTGAGCATTTTGTGGTACAAATGCAGCCACTTTAGTCCACAATGATGACAGCTATACAGACACAGAAAGTGTCAGCCTCCTGTTATGAATGTGTGAACTTGTCAATAGAGAACTAGATTAAGTGGTAATCATTTTATTTATATTTTAATGAATAAATCCAGGGCTCCGAACCGGTTCAAGGAATGAAATCGAAAACCAAAAACGAACAGAATTTTATGGAATTTTATTAGGAGCGGAAACGGAAACTAAAAAAGATTTCTTCAACTATTCTGGAAGAGAAACGGAACATTATGAAAGCCACAAAACCGGTTAAAAACGTTTTTATTTATGTTCTCTATATATTTGAACATATCCTGTTTCTGGGAGACTATTTCCGGTTGTGCATCCATCCAACTTTCACTGTCAGTCGTCAAGCTCCATGCATCTGGGGCTCCATCTTGAGGACAGACGAGTAAGTGAATGTAATGGTGTTTTAAACCTGGTTTCACGTTAATACAGTTGCACTGAAGTTTGAAAGTCCACCAAATATATTTTGTATAAACTATAGCTAAACATAACATTGTAAGTCACAATATAAGGAACTTTAAGAACGAACTAAATGTTTGCATTCCGAACCGGTTCAGGACCAATATTTTGGTGGCGGAACGGTTTCGAGAACGAAAGCGTTAAACATAGGCCTGCCTGAACCGTTCGGAACGGAATGTTTTAAAAATAATTTCGTTTTCAAGCCCTGTAAATAACGGTAAATTATTTGCGCAGAATCAAACATCACGCAAATGTATTGGAGTGAAAATAGTTGGTAATGAGTTCGCTGTGTAAGTCAAGTTTGTGACAGTATAATGCCACTCTCAACATCTTCAGGGTCTCAGCGTGGTTTTCCTGACATTTGCAAGTCATGAACTGAAAATGAAAAACAGAACGTGAGGAAGATGAAGAGAAAGTAGCGAAGAGAAAAAAAAAAAACCTGCCTGAAGGTCGGGCTTCGATAACGTAGCGTGTGATTGGCGCGCGGCCGGGGTCTCCGCTCGTCCAGTGGAGCGTCAGTGTGGAGCCATGGCGAGTGATGAGTGGTTCACCAGGGGGTCCCGGGGATCCTATGAGGACAAATGCAACGGCAAACACACGATGAAAAGGGATCGGTCATCCTGAGGAGGGCGCTCTAGGGACTGGTGTGGACTGAGGGTGCGGGTAGTACATAAATATAAAAATATATATTATATTGTCCCTTTAAGGTACGTTATTTTCAATAAAAATCGTAATAATATTTATGATTAAGGTATGTTATTTTTTCTAAAATGAGATATTGCATGTATTCCATAAAACATGCTTTTATAAATTGTAACTTGTAAAATAGCATCCATCAAAACCCTTTGCACCATATGCATAATATAAAATATTAGTGCACAAGGCTAGCAAACTACCACCAAATAAAAAAAAAATCTGATTCCACAGGTTGATATTGCTCGCAAACACTGCAAAGTTTGAGGATACACCCAACAGTAAAATTTGAAAAACAAAAAACAAAAAAACGATTAACACATACATCGTTCCAAGTAGTTTATGATCAACTTGGGGGTGCTTTGGAAAAACGCGAAAAGTGCATTCACAGCAAATACTTGTTAATGCACCGTGTCACATCTCTTCGTTTCCCCGTTGGCTCATTAAAACTGCGTCTTGCCTCAAAGTTTGCTGCCATGAAGTGCCTTCCTCCATTGGGATCTGTAAGGCTTGTATGGGTTACACACAGCCTTTTCCCATGACGCGTTGCTCTTTTCTGCAACTTTGTATCATCTCAACATTGACGGATGCGACACAACACTTTTTAAAATATTTAATAAATTATGAACAAAACATTAAACGTTTCTAAATGTTGAACATAAATTGTGTAAATAGTTTGTAAATGTTTAACATATATTGCGTAAATATAGTTATAAAGCATTTATAACACTTTGTATATATTGAACGATTTATGAACAAGAACATTTACAAACATTTGTTAATGTTTTGTTCATAATTAGTTCAATATTTATATTATATAATATTTAAGTGTTGTTAATGCTTTATTGGCATGAATAAGGGCCTGTTATTCTAAAGTGGTACCCTCTTTTTTGACAAAAGTGTTTCATTAAATGGCTCCGATGGACATCCCACTAAAAGTTACCAAATTGTTGTTTCTTTTTTAATTGTTTTGTTTTCAAATATATCTTTTATTTTTTAAGTTATTTTCTCCGGCGTCAGCGCCGTTTTTCATCTTTATTGGATAGGATTAGTCGGAAACTGGGTTGAAGAGATCGGGGGTAGACATTGCAGACAAGTCGACGAGCGTAGTCGAACTCGCGACACTGTGGACGCTGCGGTAGACACAGCGCCACTAACATGAATGGGGGTGCGTTAGGTGCGGTGTCCATAAACACTCAGCCAACGCGGACCCCTCAAATATATCTTTTTTATTCCCTTTGATTTGCAGGTTTTTTTGGCTGACAGTTCCAATTCAAATTCTACCATCTCATTTATCATTGACAAGAGAAGGACGATTAAAACTTGTGATTATAGTGAACATTACACAGTCAGTCATAACCGTTGTAATTAAAAACTCCAAAATAGCATCCTCTTGAATACCTTTCCAGTTTGAACAAAAGTTTAGAAACAACCCAAATGATAAGAGCACTAACAGTGGGGACAAGAACTACTCAGAAACTGCAAGCCAGGTCTTCAGAGAAAAATATGTTCTAACCAGAGATGGGCAGCAACGCAATACAATTTTTGTGTGTACTTTTTTACTTTTGGAGAACATTTTCCACAAGTTACTTTCTACTTTTACTCAAGTAAATTTGAGGTGAAAAAACCTACTTTTTACTGAGATGTCAGTAAAAAGTACTTGGTACATTAACTCTGCCTTTAGCGACACCCGTTGGGAACTGCTGGCACATATGTTGACGTCTCTCTCGGGCGCTTTCTCGCTCGCTCTCTCTATCTCTCTTGGTGTCTCTCGCTCTCTCTCTCCCACTCGGTCTCTGTCTCTCTCTCGGGCTCTCTCTCTCGGGCGATCATTTTTTTTTCATTCATTTTTTGAATTCATTTTTTAAACTGAAAGTTACTCTGTACTTTCGCTACTTAAGTAACTTTGTGGAATGCTTTTTTACTTTTACTTGAGTAACTATTTGGATGACTACTTTTTACTTCTACTTGAGTAATATTTTGCTGCGGTAACAATACTTTTACTTAAGTCATTTTTATGGCTACTCTGCCCATATCTGCCTCTAGCATATGTCCATTTGGGAATGAGTTCTCAGATGGCATCCAATAGACGTTGGAAACAAGGCCTCTGAGAACAATACAAGTTTTAGTAGTCAGTGGTAGGACTGCACGATTGATTAAATGCAACATTTTGAAACAAAATTGCTTCAAACAGGACTTTTACTATAGCAGCTAGAAGCACTCAAGAGATTGCAAACCTGCGCCGTAGTGGTACAAAAATAGTACTGTTAGTGCTAGCAGTATGTGTGGCAACCCATTATCAATGCAAGTGTTCGTAGAG
>OMKY01230549.1:0-12127 GCA_900302395.1 Bregmaceros cantori | reverse complement strand
CTTCTCAGATTTCTAGGCCTTCTCTGAAGGCCTAGAAGGCCCTGAATATTCCCCACTGATATATATATATATATATATAATATATATATATAATATATATGTACATATATACATATTCATTTGTCTTTTTGTATTGTGGCAATTAAAAAAAAGGATATATTTAAAAAATAATAATAATCGACGTATTTCGAGCAGTGTTCACCCCACCATATTTTTTTTTCATGGGAGCCACTGTTGCCAGTGGCGTTCTATTGAATGTCCCCGCTTTGGGCCACAGTCGGGAAACGGAAACGGAAGTGGCACGTTTCACTTTTCTTCTTCTTAGATGTTTTACTGGCAGTTGACTCAACCCATACCATACTCCAACTTAGCCAGTAGATGCCGGCAATACACCCGGTATTACACTGTATGTCTACTGTAGCCTGGCGAGCCAGAACCAACGCATCGTCCACGCATCACACATCGCTTATATGGTTGTGAAAATAATCCATGTTATTTACGCATGTGGGACACGAGCACGAATACATAATACAACAACATGAAGAAAAATAATTGTTCAACAACTCCACACAAAACACTGGGATTTATTGGAAAAGTGCATCAGAATCAAATGACATGAGTAAGCATAATATACACACACCGTGCTCCTTCTAAAAACCAAACCGAGCACACTGCCCCCATACCTACAATAAAATTCACCAGCAAGTGACAGCTGTATGATAATATATAATATTATCATACATAAATATTGTAATGAATGGTGTCGCGGGGCATGCTGAAACCATGAGTGACTGAGCTGTCGCTTGCAGAGAGGTATAAGTACGATCTGGATGGTGCTTGGCAAGTAGCCAGGTTGGCCTCTTGTCGACCGTCATCCAGGCGTGCCTTTCCCCCCGTTACAATTGCCTGCTCCTCCGAGTGGAGGCGCCCCAACCATTACATTGGTGTGAGTAAGTGGGATTGCGCCGCTCGGCCAGATCGCAGGGGACACATGGAGTGGGAGCTGGGCTCCCGAGGATGGAAGCCTTGTGGGAGGGGCGCAGTGTAGTGGACGGGTGCCGCGGAGCATGGTGGGTACGAAAACCATTAATGACCGAGTTGTCGCTAACAGCGCTGCACAAATACCAGCTGGATGACGCTTGGCAAGCAGCCAAGCTTGGCCTCTTGTCGAACACATCCAGACATATTTCCCCCCTCCTCCAGGTGGGGCCGTTTCAGGATTACAATATACATTTAAACTATATCAAATTCCTGTGTGTATCCCATGCAGCAGGTGGGCCTCTGCATAACTGTAGTGTTGTTGAGCTGCTTGTAGAACTTGTTAGATGTTCTGCGACTTGTATTGTAAACATAAAACTTCCTACGACGTGAAATTGAATCATCATTCACGTAATATAGAATATTCAAACTAAATTGTACAAGGAGAACTTTCTAAAACGCTGATAATAGGAGCAGACTTCACAGAGGCTGTGTCCAAAATCGCTCCCTATCCCCTATCACTGAACTATAAGGGGCACACGCCATATTGTAGGGGTGTCCGAATTCTCCATGTACCCTATATAGTGCACTGAAAGTATCCCAACAATGCACCGCAAAAAGTAGTGAGCATCGGATGTACCCTAGACGCAGCAATATAACCCATAATGCATTGCGAGACATGTTAAAAATGACCTAAACTTAAAAAAAAAAAGAAAATAAAGAAGAAAATGGCACGGCGGTAGTAAATAGCGACTGACTGCAGCAAAATGTTAAAAATGTAAGTACTTCCGACTTTTTCTGATGATTGTTGAATTTTATAATTATATTTTTTATAATCATGTTTTATAATAATTATGTTTTATAATAATTATGACGGCGCCAACTCTAGTGCCCGAAATCTCAGCTGTTGCTGTTGAGTGCACAATAAGTGAATGCACTATATGGGAGGGATAGGGGGTAGGTGATAGGGAACGATTTGGGACACAGCCATTGTTTCAGCAAGTTCTTCTTGGTCAAGTCATTTGAAAGTGACATGGATGTGTGGAAGTAGTGATGAGGATCTTGAATTATGGGTTTTCATCACCTAACGCTCAGAGAAGTTATTGAGGGAAGAGGAAGGAAGAGATTCTGTTTTGTTGGAGTGTATTGTCATACAAATGTTCCATCCATTGGTCAATTTATTAGAAAACTATTACATATTAACCACCAGACAATCCCATTGTTGATTAATGATCCAGAAAAAAAACACACACACTCCTGCCTACTAGCCTGGCGAGCCAGAACCAACGCAACGTCCACGCATCGCACATCGCTAGAAACTTGCATCGGGTCTGGTAAAACCAGGGTCGGAAAACGTTGAAAAAAAACATTCAAATCGTGTTATCCAGTCGCAGCGTAGTAGGTGGGACAAGCGGCGTGGAGGCGTGACAACCAAACTCCCGTAGCCCGTACAAACTCCCCCCACGTCCGCTCTGATTGGACGATTGATTCCGTATTGACGGCGAGCCCGATTTTACCAGACCCAATGCGTCTAGCGATGCGTGGACGATGCATTGGTTCTGGCTCGCCAGGCTACCTGCCTAGCTGTGCCTCCACGAGAAGCTTGATATGTGTAAGTAGCTCCCATATGAACACCTGTAAACGACGCTTGTTTTGACAGTGGCTAAATAACTACAAAAACGTGTTCCAGCAAATTCACGGTTTCGCGCGTGTACTCGCTAGGGGTGTCACCATTTTCGATTCGCCGATCGCGATCTTTGGCCGTCACGATTCTACATCGTAGGTACTTCTGAGAAATTGTGACATTATCAAAATCTGTTGGCAGCATTCTCCACTGAACGGGCGGCGCCGTTTTGGTGTGGCCGAGTCCACTCTGCCGGTGCTGGTGGTGACGAGCTGTTGCATTGTGTATTCACCGCCGTGCGAAGAGAAGCCGGAAGACGTCAGCCTCCACCCTGGTGCTGTAACTAACGATTATTTCAATTGTCGATTAGTTGCCGATTATTGAAAAGATGAATCGACTAATCGTTTAGATATTTTTGCTTTTTAAAAAATCCACAAAATATTCACAGCAACACAGAAATTAATGTTGTCAACTTGAACTTTTCATTATTAAGGAATTATTAAGGAATATAACATTTATTGAGACAAATGGTGTTGGGCACCACCACATATTTGTTGTGGATTAATTTCTTAAATCGATTAGTCACCGATTAATCGACTAATCGTTTCTCCCCTCCTCCAGCTGCGCTGTTTTAGGGGGTGGCTGGGGGGGGATCAAATCGTCAATCGCGATTTTTGGGGCCACGACAATGGAAGATTTTCGAACCACCACACCCCGAGTACTCACAAAACCTAGTGTTGTATATTCTAGAAAACAAAACTTACTACCGTAATTTCCACACTATAAGGTGCACCTATAAGGCATTGATTTTCATAAAATAATGGGGTGCACCTTATAATTCAGTGCGTATTATATGTGGATTTTTTTCTGGTTATGATTACTGACCTAAAAGTGATTTATGTGGTACGTGCCGCTCCCGCGAGCATCGGCGCTCCATTGCAATGCAATTGCGATGACTAAATGTAGTTAGTCATCGTATATTATTTATGGAATTGCACAATTTGTTGAATATAAGGCCCGTGGGCTGAACGTTATGCGTTAAACACACATACGTATGGTATTGTGAATGTGATTTGTGGTCATCTGTCCTGTTTATCTTGGTGCGCCTTATAGTCC
This sequence comes from Bregmaceros cantori, assembly GCA_900302395.1. Taxonomy (NCBI): domain Eukaryota; kingdom Metazoa; phylum Chordata; class Actinopteri; order Gadiformes; family Bregmacerotidae; genus Bregmaceros; species Bregmaceros cantori. The sequence continues at coordinate 8,409 of OMKY01230549.1, read as the reverse complement.
GGTGCGCCTTGCAGGGCTCCGAACCGGTTCAAGGAACGGAAAAAGGTTTTTTTTCTGTTCTCTATATATTTTAACACATCCTATGAGACTATTTCCATCCACTTTCACTGTCAGTCATCAAGCCCCATGTATCTGCGGCTCCATCTTGTGGACAGATGAGGAAGCAAATGTAATGGCGTTTTAAACTCGGTTTTCGCGTTAGTACAGTTGCACTGAAGTTTGAAAGTCCACCAAATATATTTTGTATGAACTATATAAAAAAATGTAATATTTCACAAAATTAGGAACTTTAAGAACAAAGCCCCTCTCTAGGGGTTTTGATTCAGACAGGCATCGGTCCGTGCAGCTACTCTGGTGTACCAAAATAGCCCTGACCGTCGCGGGGAGAGAACTGGGCTTGGTCTCAAGTTTCTTGATCCCTCTCTGGCACTAGGTGGGAAGCTTGTCACTTTTGCTGGGTACACCGGGGGGGGGGGAAATCTTACAATGAATCAAAAAGGTCCATGACTGTGACTTACATGCTGCATAAGTGAAAGTTGTCTAGACAGTGAGCCAAGGACATGTGGCCGGTGAAGGGGAAAAACATGTTTTCTGTTGTGGGAAGTGCCCCACCTCCAAATATATATTCATGCACCTGCATTGGCATCACTCTGGACCCGACTGGTGTGCAAAAAATGTGCGCATCTATACATTTTATGTGTAAATGAACTTCTTCATTTGTGGCATTAGACGCCTCAGGCTAAACGTTCAACAATAGTTTCAACATGAGCATCTATTGCTCCTTACCCTTTGGTGTATGGACAGCAGAGAAGACCTCTTGAAGGTCTTGCCACACTCAGTGCAGCGGTAGGGTCTCTCCCCTGTGTGGTCTCTCATGTGGTACTTTAAGCCTGATGAGCCTTTGAACGCCTTGCCACACTCCATACAGCGGTATGGCCGCTCTGCACAAAAACTCAGTCACCACCATGCACTTCCTCTTTACTCACACATGACAAAGCTAGCAAAGTAAGGGCGACCCGGAGGAAATACAAATTCTAGAATATTTGTATTAGAATTAGTAGCTTTTTTTTTTAATAATCACTTGATTACTTGTTGATTCATCTGTGCATGAACTGAGTATTTTTTGGTCAACAGTCAGTGTCTCCAGATTGTGGGATTTACTTTACATACTCCAGAATCAAAATGAAGTTTATATTGTCATTGTCAATGATACAACTTACTCGCTTACTGAATAAGTGTTGAATTTCGAAATATTTCATAAGCAAACTGCATATGTAGCCATAGTGCAGGTGATGCAATTTCAAGGTAAAAAAAAAGGTTTTGGCCCCAAAAAAGGCGTATTTGCTCTCGACAAATGCAATCTCTCAATATATTAAATATTTAACTGTAATATGTACCTTTTGATTATATCAATCTCTAGGTTTTGAGTTTCATGATTCCTCTAGGAGGAAGATGGTCACTTGTGCACCTACACATTCAAATTATTTGTTATATATATATATATATATATATAAATATATTAAAAAATAACATGTCGTAAAATTATGTGTAATTTGTACTAATGTTTTGTAATATACCCATATTTATTGAACAACATTCTGGGTCATTTTATTCATAGAAATTGTTTTGGTCTCTCATGTGGTACTTTAAGCCTGACAAGCCTTTGAACATCTTGCCACACTCCATACAGCGGTACGGCCGCTCTGCACAAAACTCACAGTCACCACCATTTACTCACACATGACATTTTTTCTGACAATGGTTGATTCCATCAGAAATTACCTCCATTAGCAGTCAGCTTGCTGGCCCCAGCAGATCTTTTGGTACCCTTGGCAGACTTGGGCACCCGCTCTTCACCACCTGTATCAGGAACGTCTCCAGCGACAACGTTCTGAAGCACACTACGGCCTCCGCTTCGAGATTCGCGGGGTTGGCATAGAGGCTCAGCCTGAGAAGCAGCCGAGTCGTCGGGCATGGCAGGCAGCGACAGAGACAGCGAGGGCGGACAGACAATTTCTGCTTCTGCCTCGGCGAGGAGGCGCTGCTCCGGCGTATGCGAGTGCTGGTGTGTGAGCAGTGAAGAGAGCAGCGGGAAGGAGCGGTCACACGCTGAACAGCTGAATTGAGAGCGGGACTGCGCCGTTGATCTAGAATGCACCTGTAGCATGCAAAGACACACATCTGAATCAGATACAACACCACAATTGGAATGGATTGGGCAGCCAAGCCATAGAGCTAGTGTATGGAGAAAGTATAGCTGAAAGTTCAGTTGAAATCTTCTGAAATTGCCCTATGATGTCAAAGTGTCAAGCTTAAGAACAGACATCACAATTTCTCAAAAACAAAGTGCCATTGCAGGGAATAATTGATTTTTAAAAATGCAGGTACAAAGCAGGCATCATCATAATGCCACTATGTAAGGGTACGTTAGTTAGCTTTATAAAACAACAACAACCACCACCTGAGGTCCCAATGCTGTAGTGAAATATAAAATAATACGATTGATGAACAATACCGCAATCTTGTGTAATACAGAAATCAAGAGTCCACATCTTGAAAAAAATTCCTAATATATGGAGATAACGTCACATCATGGCACTAAAGTCTGGTGATAAGATGTCTGGTCTAAAGGTTTGAGTGGGGGCAGGCTTTGTGGTGCAGTCAGTTAGACCATGCCATCAAGCCCCATACGCTATTGTGACTGTGGCTTAGTACCACAACCCAGCTGTTGCGAGATCAATTCTCGTCTCTGACATAAGTATGCTGCAGGTCTGCTTCCCCGCTCCCTCGCCCCTCTTCACACCAAAAATGTAGAAGGCGTTTGCGGCCAAAAAAATAACGTAAAAGAAATAGTTTAAGTGTAAACTGGCGTACGTACCGTGCCTTCGCCAACGACACCATCTCTCAGACACAGCAGCTCATGTCCATTTTCAGTGGAAGCAGCGGCACTGGTGGTCTCTACGACTTCCTCGAAGTCTGCCAGCAGGTGTCCAGGACCCATGAGACTCTCCCCGGCCATGGCCACCGCGGCACCCACCTCTCCTCCTGGTGCCATGCCACCCATACCCGTGCGCTGAGGGTTTGAGCCGCCGTGCACACGCGCATGCTCGGCTAGTTCTCTGCATGTGGCGAAGGTCTGTATGCACACAGCACACCCATACAGCAGCACGTCCCCGGGACCACCCAAATTTTCTGCAGTGTTGCTGACCGCTGACCGCGCCCGCAGGGTGTCTTTAACGGGTGTGGGCGATGTCGCTGGCATGAACACCTCCTCCATGCTCACTCCCACGTCGCCCTCCTCCTCACTGACGAAGCTCACCATTTCTGTCAGCATGGAAGTGGTGACCTGTGGAGTAAAAGAATGCCTATTCAGTGAAAGCTATTTCAATGACGGCTGAATGGGAACGAGATATGACCAAGAAAGCAACCCGGACAGGCACCAATCATATGAACAATGGCAGACGTCTTGATAAAATCTGCTCTCGTCAGTTCATGGGCCATGTCAAATGGCCCATGCGTAGCAGCTGCATGATAGTGCAGAGAGACTTTGCGCTGAAAGTGGTTGGAAAAGTTTTTGCTAAACACTTCAAACAATGTATGCTGACAAAGATTGCCGTTGCTCATATTGACCCAATCATGTCCTTCCCAGACTAATATGTAGCACCCGTCACTAAAACTGAGCAATTTTGCTTATAAATAAAAACCAGATTTTTATCCTTGAAACCTTCATTTCCGATTTGAATAGGATTTTTGAAAACAAAAAAACAAAAAACAAAAAAATAAATAATTGTATCACTCAAAATATATTTTTTAAATTTCCAATTTTGCAAACTGTGGGCCCTTTAGGAAAATATAATACCTTTTTAAATGTATACTTTTGTGGATTTCATTAAATATCAATATTGTAAAAAGAAAAAAAACATAATTACAACCAGCAAAACACAGTCACTTTTCTTGTTTCCATACTGAATCAGTTACAGTCACAGCCCTTCTAGTCACTTGCATTTACTTCTACTCCAAGTCACACAGGCACACTCGTAGGTCATAGAAAGCTACAATAGATCTAGCACATTTTAAAAGGACAAGAAACTAAATATGTTTCTCATTGTATGTAGTTCAATTTTTTCCCCCCGTTCAGATAGCATCACACACACCTCACTGTTTTGCTGATTTGCTTGATTTAACCAGAATTGGTTCCCCATTATCAGTGCTTAACAATTAATTTAGTAAACAAGATATTAATCATAGCACATTGTCTTAGTAAAACTAAACACTAGGGCTGCACGATTTTGCTGATTGATAAAATACCAATTTGTGTCTTTGAAATCTCGATTTTCGATTTGTTTCTGATTTCTTGGAAGAAAAAAAAGGGACAAAATATATCCAAACGAGAAGTTTCATTTTTCAAACTTTGCAAATGGTGTCCATTTTTGTATTTAAGACACCTCACCCTTTGGCTTAGGACTACAATTATCAATTTATATACATTTTATTCACCCATATAACTTGAAAACAGACCAGTAGAATCCTTATCAATGTTAAAAAGGAAATCTGATTTGACAATGTCACTTTTCCAAAAATCTTCTGAAATAAATGATCAGATTTGGATTTCAAATTGATTTTTTGCACAGCCCTACTAAACACCATACATACACACAGACGGAACACAAACCTCTCCAGGCGTGACAATCACCTCCACAGCCTCAACACCAGCTGCATCCCTTTCCGCGATGACACTTCTCTTCTCGTCCATCACCATCTCTGTAGTTTGGGCCGGGTTGGTCGCGGCGTGCGATTGCTTGTGCAGCGCCAAGTTGGACGAGTGCGTGAAGCGGCGCCCACAGTCGGAGCAGGCGTATGGCCTCTCCCCGGTGTGGATGCGGGAGTGTTGCCGGAGGTTGGTGGACTGGGTGAAGGACTTGCTACACACGCTGCACGTGTATGGCTTGAGGCCCAGGTGCACGTTCTTATGGCGCCGTAGGCTGCTGGAGTTTTTGAAGGCCTTGGGAGGTACATAAAGGGCGTTTAGATTCAAGTCTCATGACTGAATGAAGTTACCGAGCACAAACACTCTTCTTAACCTTTTTATTATATATTTAAAAAAAAAAATCTATATCTATGTATCTATCTATCTATCTATATCTATATATCTATATATATCTATATATCTATATATCTATATATATGGGGGGACGACATTGTCTCGACCTCTGTGTAGGCGTATCGATGCACACACACAACTCTCCTGCCCAAGAAAGCAGCTATGCTGTACACGTACACCAACTACAGGTATGTCTAACATTTAAGCTCTTTTCAAACCTGAAGACGCACTGGGCGAAACACATGTTACTGAACTTTTGTGATTGATCATGCACCTGGATAGCTGTAGGATTGTGCACAAGGAATCTCATGAATGTTGATCCTTCTTATTTCTACTCAGTTCAGGTTCTCAGTTCTAATCTTTTATGTTATAAAACTTCTCACAAATGCAATATATTATAATGTAATGATTTTCCTTTTTGATATCTATTATATAATTCTACACAAACCGTTTTGGTTTGAGTGGAAAAAAAAAGAAATCATGAAACCGTGCAGACTAAAGACTGTACAAGTGCTGAAAAAAAGAAAACAACACAAATTTGAGGTCATGCTTATGACAGAAAACTAGCGTTCATAACCTTAAACCTGGCAATCATGGCTGGGAGAACAGGGTGAATATTTAGAAGCCATTACCTTTGGGCAGCGGTCACAAGGGTAGGGGCACTCCCCGGTGTGCTGCCGGAGGTGGTACTGGTAGTGGGAGCTCCACTTGAAGGTTAGAGGGCAGTACGGACACACAAAGGTACGCAGGCCTGTGTGCACGCTCTGGTGGACCTAGAGTGATGAAGAGTAAAACTACTATTAAAACACCTCAACCAGGCTTGATTTCAATGGTTACTAGTCTGTGTGCCACATGTTGCAAACAAGGATGGAACTGGAAAAACGATGCATTCTGTTTTATTACACACACACACACACACACACACACACACACTGAATATATAGTTCAATTGCATCATCTAAAAAAAGCAGAATCACTGAAAACCTGGCTATATGTATAGGTGTGTATTGCGGTGGGAAATGCCACTTTACAACTTGTGCTGCTTTTCTTTCTTTTTGTGTTGACCTTGTTCATTATCTGTTGTTCTTGATAGAGCCGTTTCCTGCCTACTAAACTAAACTAAAATCACATCTGTGCGTGTGTACTGCTGTCATGTATATGCAATATGGTGAATTAAAATTAATCTTGAATAAGCTGAAGATGCATTTTATGCAGCCTTATTTTGAATAAGGCTGCAAGATGCATTTTACACATCAGGTTTTGTGTCTATGTTTTCAAGTCCAATTCAACTCCCATTCACCACATCTGCACCAGCTACTACATGTAGAAATGTAGTGCTTGTACAAAAAGGCCAAATAATCCACTATTACAGATCATTGATTGATGAAGTTTGACGACCTGTGACATGCAACAGGGCATTTACAGGCAGGTGCCGGTGGGTCAAAGTGCATGAGTAGCACTCACCTGCAGCAGAGAGGAACGTTTGAAGCATTTACCGCACTCCCCACATGAGTATGGCTTCTCCCCCGAGTGAGACCTAGACCCAGACAATAACACACAATCAGAAAGTGCTGCAGTCAGCGTCATTGAGCAAACACAGACATACAGAACACACACAAGTGCGTAGACACACACAAAATTTCAGACAGGGGATCGTTCTTCTACAACTCTCTGTATCCTGAAAACTGGAATGATTCAAAAAAGGCAGACTCTTTATATAACAATGCAAAAAACACAAATGATGGGAAACACTGATCCTATTTCATTTCACTTTTCTCCAAAGGTCCTGTTGAGTCAATCTGTTTTGGTCAATTCAAATGATTTACCAATAAACCAGAAATGGCAAAGAAAATTAATCATCATTATCTATTGAAAAATAAGGTATATTACGGTATAAAGAGTACGTAACTTGAATTGTTGTTCTCAAAATTAATCTCTTGTAATTTTTATATGCTTTGAAATATTTTCAATGATATATTTTATTAATATTATAATATTATTTATTTCTAAGAAAAAAAGATATCCAACTCGTAGCCTAATAGTTTTAATAATCAGCAACTAATTGCTATTGAAATAAGGTAGTTGCAGCCCTATTCAGTCCAATTGCAAACATTGTCTTAATGTTTTGAGTGTGCTGCCACTTAGTAAAAAAAAAAACATGTTCTCGTTAACCTGCTTTATTCAGTAAACCTGGCCAACACACTGGCTCAGAATCTACAATTGTTCTTGGGCGCAGAATGGCGGTTGCCTGCTGCTCCTCAGAGATGGGTTAAATGCAGAGGATGAATTTCACTGTACATATAAGTATGTGTGATTCAAAGTACCTTTACCTTACTCAAAGCAAATATTAGGAATTAAACTGGGTGTGCATGGGGGTAGAAGCATGAGGTGTCGTTTCAGGAAGTAGTGATGTGAAACTGTCTATTCAATCCAAAAATCGTTTGTTTCAATGGGATGACGTCACGCACGCTACGTCTACTTTAGATACCGTCTATGAATGGATATCACTAACTTTCGATTGCTCATATACTATGTTCGTCTACCCACCAAGTCCGATGAAACCGTGAAAACTCTGCTTGATATATATCTGGTCGTGATGCCCATCCACTGCCTCCTCAGCAACTTCCAACCACATTTAATAATTATAGTTATGTTGATGTTGTAGTGTTCATCTGCTGCATGTGTGGCAACGCCCGCTCTTTCGGTGCAGCCCCTCCGCCCGAACTCCACTCATTAGAAAGGTAGAGTCATCTTAATTAATGATCACAGCAGACATGTCACATGCTCACTCATTCCTTATTGGATCAGAACCAGAGTTAAAAAGGATACAGAACTGCATGTTCACCTCTGATGGTAGAGCAAAGCCGACGATCCTTTAAAGGCCTTGGGACACAGATTGCAGCGGTACGGACGCTCGTCGTTGTGGCTGCGCTGATGGTGCGTGAGGCGGGAGGACCAACGGAAGCTCTTCCCACACACCAGGCAGTGGAAAGGGTGGTCCGACGGCTCAGTCAGTGGAGGAGGGGTCCCAGTGGAGCCAGGCGCTGCAGTGATGGACGTCGCCACAGGTGACGCAGGTGCTACCATCTCAAGAACCACCTCCTCACCATCCTCCACTACCTCCTAAGGTTGTGAATAAAGTGGTCAGCTCCATTGGGTTCAAGTCAGCCTTTGCACACAGGCACACACACACAAATGACTGGGTGCTTGCATCTCAGACCATAAGTGTTTATGGTCCAACAACCCTGTACAGAAATTCGCACTTGTGAGCATAATAAATTACTTTTTCACATCCACACCTGCATGGG
>OMKY01230468.1:0-14741 GCA_900302395.1 Bregmaceros cantori | reverse complement strand
TTTCAGTATCTTCAAAAAATATATATTTAACCGATTTGTCGACGAACCGTTTTAATACCGGCATTTTATTCTGCAACTAATCAGCTATTAAAACAATCATCAGTGGGGTCCGTGTTGGCCAAGTGGTTATGGACACCGCACCTAACGCGAACCCATACATGTTAATGGCGCTGTGTCTACCGCAGCATCCACAGTGTCGCGAGTTCGACTACGCTCGTCGAAGCAATGTCTACCCCCGATCTCTTCAACCCAGTTTCCGACTAATCCTATCCAATAAAGATGGAAAAACGGCGCTGACGGCAGAAAAAATAACTTTAAAAAAAATCCTTAGTTGCAGCCCTAAAGGTTAACCATGTACACACATTTCTACATTTGACCCAAGGAGCAGGAGCCAGCTGTTAGAGTGATTACAAGTCTGACTACTGATACAGCAACTAAATTGGAATACTATACTCCTGGGCCTGGATAAGGACAAAATTATCCAGAAGGAGGACGAGTACATATACAAAATTCTAATAATAGCAGCCAAAAAGTCAATAACAAAGAAATGGCACAGTAAAGAACCGCCGTCCCTAGTGCACTGGAAAGAAACTGTAAAGGAAATCTCAATGATGGAGAAAATGACAGGACTACTACGTCTTCAGAGTTGAAATATGAACTGCGCTGGAGAAAATGGTCCTCATACGTATCGACAATATGAATTCATTTTACCTGTGTACGTTTTATCTTTATTCTTATTTATTTTTTTCTATTTCCTTTTCTTTCCATTTTTTCTTTCATTATTTTATCTGTTGAACACACATGTATTTATTTCTAAGGTTTCAATCCATTTTTTCTTTCTCTCTTTTTCTATGAAAAATGCAAAATAAAAAGTGTAAAAAATAAATAAATAAATAAATAAAATAAATTTGAATACTATGACTACTTTACTTCAACTATTATTTTATTTACGTTTTATTTAATTATTATAATTGTTTTTACTTTATTTGATCCATCTGCATGTCGGTATCCTTGGGATTGATTGGGAAGATCTTCAGAGATGTTCCTGAGATCCTTGGGCGGTTCCGGTCTTTCAACCTCATACGTGATCCAGCCTAGGGATGGTCTTTCCCTGGCTTGTATCCCAGTGGCACTAGTCCACAGATTGCTCCTCCTGATCCACCTGGAGGCTCTCACTGTGTGTCACTAGTGCGGACTTGATGCTTGGCCTCTTCGCTGCCCTGGTGATACAAAGTAGGGGGTAAACCATACATAAAGAGCGGCCAGCAAAACCCATGCACCCACTACAATGGATTCACACCGTGCCTTTCTCTCTCCTCTTATGAAATGCTCGACCAGCTCCTGTTTTGACAGCTTCCGCTCGTCTGCCTCCTGAATGTCGATCCTCCTGGGGAACTGTCAATTGTAAGAGAAGCACCTGCTTTGGTGAAACTGAGGGCGAAATATCTGGCCTGAGTTAAGTTGATATGGCCAGGAAACTTGCTTGGCGAGGTAAATCGTCAGATCCTAGTCCCCTTCCGAGGAGACAAGGCCGGGACAAAGGCGACGTTCTTCTTGCCTGTTACTGTTCCAGTTATTGGGTTTTCTACGTTTGTTGCAGTCGTTATGGTTGTTGTTGCTTTTGCTACTTTGTAGTTGTTTTGCTTGTTGTTGCTACTGTTGTTGCAGTTGTTACGATTGTTGTTGCTACTATTGTTGGAGTTGTTACAAGTGTTGTTGCCTTTGATACTGTTGTTACAATTGTTATGGTTGTTGTTACTGTTCCCGTTGTTGTTGGTTTTTCTACTGTTATTGCAGTCATTACGGTTGTTGTTGGTTTTGCTACTGTTGCAGTTGTTACGGTTGCTGTTGGTGCAGTTGTTACGGTTGCTGTTGCTACAGCAACAAAAGCAGTTAACATTGCTGCAAAAACATTTTGATTGTCGTTGCTTGCAGCTCTTGCTTTTCGCCACGACTTTGATGATGTCAATACCTGGTCGTGTCGCCAGCGGCAACGACCATCCCGAAGGGCCTCGATCGTATGCCCAGTGTGGGGCTGGTGTAGCGAGTGTGAAACAAAGTGATTGATGAGATGAAATGATTGGATGAGAGAGAGAGCACATGATGTGGGCGGAGTGAGTTCCCAGCATGCAACAGGAGCATGACAGCTGGGGGAAAGTGCCACCCTGACTGGAAACAGCTGTGCCTAGGACAGTGTATATAAGCAGTTGGTTTCCCTATGGCCTATTACCGTCGACGCGATCACTGTGTGTATATACTTGATTACATTTCGTCCTCATTACACTGGCCCTGTGGTCCAGCGGACTAAGCCGCACCTCCAAGCCAGCCCCACACATGTTGCTCATCCCCGCTCTCTCAGCCCCCCTTTACACTCACTTTGTCAACAAAATGAGAAAATGGTGCTTACGCAGAAAAAATAACTTTAAACTCGTGTACACAAATATTATAATATTACGACTACATCCGTGCGTCATCTGTGGCACTTCCTAGATATCGTGTGTCTGGGTTTTTGTTGCGTTGGTGTGGCAGAGCAACGTCCTCTCGGGGGCAGTGACCGAGATGCTCGAGGTCGTTGATAGTGTCACAATCCTCTGTGTGGAGGCACAGATGCTGGGTGCTGGAGGCCAGATAGGCTGGTACGGTTCCCCATGAATTTATCTACTTTCATTCTCTTCACTGTCACCAATCGCAACTCGCTCACTCCTTGTCTGCGTGTGTCAATGGGATTGTATCGGCGCTATCTTTATTGGCGCTAGTTTGAAGTAACAAAAGCCCATGTGTGTCTTCTGTGATTGCTCATGTGGGATGGGGGTTTTGGTTAACCTCTCAGTTATTGGATGAGTCCATTGTTTTCTGGGTATGCACATGAATCAAATGTTAATGCTGATTAATTGTAGAAAGTATTTGGTAAATAAATATGAAAGTAATTGTCTAATCTAACAAAGATGATTATTCAAGAATTCTATAAAAACAAGTTTCTCCCATGAAAGACGATATGGAACACTTAATTAATATAGATGCAATATTTTTCACGCAATGAATCACTTAAATCCACTTTCATATTAATTATCGTATATCAGAAACATTGACTTGCTTTGGACATTAGACCCTATTCTTTGGATATGTTTACTCACCCTGAGAAGATTGACATTTCAATAGCATAGTTCACTCTGTGTGTGTTCTAACCCTGACTGACTCTGTCTGTTAATTTATTGTCTTACTGTGTTAGTTTTGAGAAATTGAAAATAGTGTGCTTCTAATATTCCTTGATGACAGTGCTGCTTGTTGGCTATTTACTAGTGGCTATATCATGGTCCTGTTGTGCTCTGAGTCGAACTGCCGAATTAATTAACATAATTTTAGTTTTTTAGGATTAACTCCAACAGAAAAGACAGTTATTGTGAAAGACGTAAAAAGTTGAGAAAGTGGAAAATTGTAATCACATTTCCTCCTAGAGGGAATTCTCCTGTAGGGATCCTCTATTTTTTTTTTTTTTTACATTATACGCTGTTGCGTTCATGTATTGTTTGAATGCACAATATATTCTGCCCCAAACTTCAGTTAAAATGATGCTCGCTGAAATTTTGCATGGGAGCTGATTTGAATGATTATGATGAAATCTATTGCAGAATGTTACCCAGTGTGGCTTTAACAAGAGAATGCACACATTTCAGCGTTCATTCACTCGTTGCTGGAGTAAACCTGCTAAAGTGTCGGTCCAGTCTCCACTTGGGACTGTAAAGCCAGGCAAGAAGATCAGTCTTAGTGTGCAGATTAGCCTTCTCACCCGGCGCAGTCTCCCACTAGATCCCTTTCACTGCATTTCAACATGCCGTCTCTCGCAACACAATAACAACATGACCCGCGGGTCTCTGCAGCTACGGCTGCACATTAGGGCTGCAACGATTAGTTGATTAATCGATCACTAATTGATTATAAAATTAATCGACAAGAATGCAATAATCGATAATCGCCAAGGAGTTGAATCATTGTTATTTTAATTTTTTTTTTTTGCTGACGCCACCACCAATTTATCTACACAAATTTGTTATTATGTAATAATTTCTGAAAATCCAGAATCATTAATACTTATTCAACATTATTGATAGAAAAAAATGAATATGAAGTAAACCATCAAACAATTAATTGTAATGAGTTTGTGTTAAATTGTAACTAAATTCCTGTACATTTGCTGGCTATCGTGAACCAAAATTGAGTACATTTCAAGTTGACAAGATTAATTTCTGAGTTGCTGTGAATATTTTGGGGAATTTTTGAAAGGAAAAGAATCTAACCGATACGTCGATTAATCGTTTCAATAATCATCAACTAATCGACTGTTGAAATAATCGTTAGTTGCAGCCCTACTGGACATACATTGACTTTGTCAGCGCCAACCTTTTTAACAGTAAAAAAAAAGTTCTGATATTTGAATTCATGAAATGAAGAATATTACTACATTACATCTTCGGCAGCACGTATCTGTCCTGTAGGAATTCTGTGGAAATCCACTGGGCTGAAAGAGTTGACATTCACGGTGCACCCGTGCAACCATTCAGGGTTGGAAAGTTTAGTTTTTGGCTCCTCATCAGGTTTTGTTTAAAATACAAAATTTTCCTACTCACTTACAAATCCTTCCACCCACTCGCCTCCCCGTATCTGTCTGACCTCCATCATCCCACCCCTTGAACCTGCGGGCCTTAAGCTGGGGGTACACTGCAATTTTTCTGCCCCTTTTTGCCACGATTTCCCAGTCCTGCGACTATTCCTGAGATCGGGCCGATCGTGCCTCTCACGTTGTGCAGTGTACGTCGGTCCACGAAAAGTGAGAAACACTCGCCGAGCACCTCCCGATCGATCAAGAGAATATCAAACGTGTTTGAAATTCAGTCGGGTCGTGAGGGCGGGATCCGATTTACCGGTCACCCTACTCATGTGTGAACGTAGACTCTGAAGAGAGAAGACAACAACAGTGCAGTAGACATGACAACACGACACTGGATGCCGGAGTTATTTTAATTTCATACTTTAGAAGCGTCATTAGGGGTTCCGCGTTGGCCGACTGGTTATGGACACCGCACCTAACGCGACCCCATTCATGTTACTGGCGCTGCGTCTACCGCAGCGTCCGCAGTGTCGCGAGTTTGACTGCGCTCGTCGACTTGTCTGCAATGTCTACCCCCGATCTCTTCAACCCAGTTTCCGACTAATCCTATCCAGTAAAGATGGAAAAATGGCGCCGACGCCGGGAAAAATAACTTAAAAAAAAAGAAATGTCATTAGACACACAAGTAATTGAATAGAGGTACAGCTACCATCACCTCACAAAAACTTAAGTAATTTAAAAATGTTCATTAATATTTACAGATTTATACATTCCTTATAATTTAGATTGAGATTAAGTTCAGCGCATAGTCTTGTCACTCCAAGGTGTCATGGTGCCAGCCGTCCAGCAGGTGGCAAAATGTGTCTGTGTCATAAATTAAAAAGCGCTCGGCTGAATTAAATGCCTGAAGATAACTTGCCCACAATTCTCATTGGAGATTTGACACATTGATTCACGTGTAGACTGTGCTGACTGACACGGGTCCTCCTCCAGAGACATCACTCGAACATTATTTGGTTTGCGGTTGGTAGGTCGGGTCCTGACCATTTATAGATGTTGTACATACATCTATGGATTTATAGATGTATGAACAGTCCGATCATGTCCGATGTGTTGCGTAGTGACAGCAGTCGGATCGCACCCGATCGTCGGTCGTATAGTGTGAGAGAGTGAGTTGTGAGCTGCACACTTTTAACCCCTGCAATTCACTCGTACAGTGTGAACAGCAGCTTTTGACACGATTGAAAAAAATAAAATTAAAAATCGCACGGTGTATGCCTAGCTTTAGATGTTGACCTCTTCTACTTCCCTCAGACTAAATTAAAGACATTTGGAGACGAAGACCTCCCTTCCTGCTGAAATTCACCATTCTCTTTCTCTGTACAGTTTCAAAGCCTTTCTTAAAACCCATCTCTTCTCCCCGGCTTTCCCTAATTAAATTATATAGTTAATCTTATACAATTTATTTATTTTGTCTGTTTCTTTGATATATTTATTTTTTATTACAGATTTTCCCCCAACAATTTTCCACCGCTTCTCGAACATTATTCGAGAGGCGTTTCAAGTGCCAGGCTGGAAGCAAAACCTGTCTGGACTTTTATGTTTACTGTACTCTCACTCATACTTTACTTTATACAGTGAATAATTGTATGTTTTAGTTGAGTAATGTGATACTTAGTTTTGCTGTCCAATTTATGCTTTCAGGGCCGTCTACGGCTGCTGGCAGTATGTACGTATTGTATATTTTGGCCTCTAGTGCAATTTATTTTAACGTAAGAAGTTGCTTGTTCTTTTCAAATGCAGCCCAGCCTAATGTTCTTCCATCTTTCACAGCTGGAGAGCCTACTTTTGCATTATGTGATAAAGGACAAATCACAGACCACATGAAGATTAAAAGAACTAGAAAATAATAATAATAATGGCGATAATCAAAAGCAGATCTATAAAACTCTATGGCATTATAAACTGCTCCCAAACAGGCCTAACAAATATCTACCTTGAGGGACTAGGAGAAGGTAAAAGAAGAAGCAGAGGCAGACAACCCAAACAATGGTGCATCAACCTCTATTAATGGTCAGGGATCCGACCTACCAACCACAAACCAAATAATGTTCGAGTGATGTCTCTGGAGGAGGACCCGTGTCGGTCAGCACAGTCTGCTACACGTGAAATATTTTTGGTGATGGTTGGGGTGTGCCCGGGTGAAGGGTAATTTGATTGAATTATTCAGCGAGGGTGAAGGCAGTGCCTGTATAAAGCTATGTGACGTCCGGTCCGTTAACCTCCACTCCACTTACTGTGCTGGTAATGAAGGTAAACTCGGCTTGAGTTACACCCGTCCGACGCACAGCACAGGCTACACCACACATGGGAAAACTACGGCGCCCTTCTTTGTTGTGGGATTAAAACAATTAGAAACTAGAAGCACTCGGAGATTGGAACAAAAAAAATAGTACTTTTAGTGCTAGCAGCATGTGTGGCAACTCATTATCAATGAAAGTGCACGTAGAGTAGTAGCCTGGTGAGTCAGCACCAACGCATCGTCCACGCATCGCACATCGCTAGACGTTTGGGATGGTTAGGAAACTGACGCTGTAGGACCTAACAACCCACTCAGATTTTTTTCATGGAAACGTCTCATTTAATCACTTTCTTTCATCATTTCCAACAACTCTGCAAAATTTTATCCAGTTTTCAGTTATCCAGGGGACAAACCAACGTGACCAAAAACATAACCTCCTCCGCCCCGGCGCAGGTAATTAGAGTTCTTCAGTCGGTGGCCACTACTAAAGGGATATCCCCCAAATTGCGTTATAAGTGTAATGGAAGTAAGAGGACACCGGGGGAGCTGCGACATAAACGTCACACGCAAGGCAAGGTAGAGTACCAGTCAATTGGATCATGTAGGGAAAAGTTCCCAGAATGCAACGGGATGAACAGGGGGTGGGAGGGAGTAGACACCCTCACCTAAGAAGTTACTCCATACAGGGGACTTCCTACAGTAATTGGCTGTGTAGCCTATTACTGTTTTGTTCAATCAATGTGTATTGAGAAATTTGATAATGACCCTTAACACCTGTTATATAAGCAACACCTTCTTTTGTTGACTTTGTTGACCGATTTCATTTGTTGATGTTGTCATAATGAGTAATTAGGTAGAAAATGATCATCGTATGGGACTTATTTGGAGCAATATATTGACATCATTAGGCATAGCTACTAGCTACTGAATAGTGACATATTCAGTAACTAGTAATGCAACGTACCAGTAGCTAGTAAAGCGGTACTTGCACAAGTAACCTTAGCAATCTTCACTGTTAAAGATTGCTCGTTGTGGGGGGACGCGGGAGAATGGATATAGAGGGCGGTCCCCGGACCATAGGTCGAGCAGCACCGCGGTTTTTAATCCCCTCTCCGGCTTTTCTGCAATGTCTCCCCCTGACTCTTCATCCCGGTTTCCGATTTAATCCTGTCACTATCTCTCTCAATAAAGCATGTAAAACGGAGCTTGTGCTCAAAAAAAGAGAAGAAAAAAGATTGCTTGTTGTGACGTCACATATGTGAGAACCGTCAGATTTTGGTTAATACATTTTTCTAAATGATGATAATTTATATAATAATTTATAATTGTAATTCATTATTATTTATAATGACTTTCAAAATGGACCTACAGAATAAAGTATTGTTTTAATTCATTAATATGCTTATCTCCATGCATATATCAATTAATCGATACATTTCCTGAGTTGATTGATCTACTACTAAATCAAAAGCTGGAACCTTATAATGGATTGGTGAATGAATTTCTTTTTAATCAGTACATGAATAAATTCTGCGCACATTAGAGTACCAGTAACTAGGGACGTTGACAGCGAGAGGTCACTTCCCGTGGGGTCAAAGGTCTTTCTTTCTCCCTCTCCTGTGTGTGTGTGTGTTTGTGTCTTTGTGACGGTCAATCCTCTTATAAGATGTGACTGCTCTATTGACTCAACGTCATGCAGGATTTGTCAGTGCGAGCATTCTCTATGATGTATGGAACACCAAGTCACCAACCCAGTCATAAATGTGTATGCTCATTTCCCACAAATAAAAAAAAACAAAAAAACAATATGGTTATAATAATTCCACATAGATATACAGATATAATTTGAACAAAATAATTGATCGACCGTCAAATATCAATGCAAATCTCCTAGCGTGAAAATTGTTGGGACCCAATGATTCAGTTGAAGTTTATTCTGTTCCAAAAATGGGAAATTGGTTTGAATAGGCACTAAATCTAGGCTCATGAAAGACCTACCATTCTAAATGGAACTGTCAGAAAGAACTTCAATAATCAAATGAAATGTGAATGTAATTTCCACACTTCAGAAGACATGGGTCTATTTAGTGTGACGTCACAGGGGATTGTCGATGTACTTGTGCCGGGTGTTTTGCACAGACTGCTTTGCGAACATGTTCTGTATATCGGTAATCGGGGCTCTGAACCGGAACGAAAACGGAAACCGAAAACAAACGGAATGTTACGCAAATTTACAAGGGGCGGAAACGAAGAAGGCGTTCAATTGTTGCGGAACAGAAACTGAACATTATGAAATCCACAAAACCGGTTAATAACGTTTTTTTTTGTTCTCTATATATTCTAACATATCCTATGTCTGGGAGACTATTTCCCTACACTTTCACTTTCAGTTGTCAAGCCCCATGCGTCTGGAGCTCCATCTTGTGGAAGCAAATGTAATGGCGTTTTAAAGCCAGTTTTCACATTAATACAGTTAACACTGAAGTTTGAAATTCCACCAAATATATTCTGTATTAACTATATCTAAACTTAAACATCGCACAAAATAAGGAACAACATTTTTGTGTTCTGAACCGGTTCAGGACCGATATTTTGGTGGCAGAACAGTTCCGAGAACAAAAACGTTAAACATAACCCTGCCTGAACCGCTCGGAATGGAACGTTTTAAAAACAATTTTGTTTTCAAGCCCTGGTTGCAACCCTGGCATCTTCCATTAGCAATATTATGATACAAAAATATGGATATGGTCGTGGCGCAGTTGAAACATTCAGGATTCATGTGATGAATGCTGACAAACTCAACGCTCACCTCTGACTGTCAGCTTGGTGGAGCATTCAGCCCGGCCCAGCTTGTTCTCAGCGACGATGGTGTACTCGCCCCAGTCGCTGGGCCCCACGCGCAGGATGAGCATGGAGCAGACGCCGTGCGTGTTGGAGATCAGGTAGTTGGTGTTGGTGTTCAGGCTGATGTTGTTGCGCATCCACGTGATGTGTGGCGTGGGCTCGCCCCGCACGGCACAGCTCATGTAGCACTCGTAGCCGTGCGGCGCCGTGTGCATCTTAAGGGGCACCAGGAACTTGGGCGGCCGCTCGAGGTTGCACTCCTTGCTTTCGTTCATGGCGACCGTGAACTTCTCTGGAGGAGGGTGGGGGGGGTAATGTGACGGGAATTCATTCTTATTTTAGTTTACCTGAGGAGCAATTAACTTTGCACGCAAAGCACAACAATGGTTCTCACATACACATACACTAGCCCTGCAAGATTCATTGGTATGAAATCTGAATTTAATTATCTTATTGAGAGCATTCAAAATGTGTATGTCAAAATTGTTTATCATCAAATCATATTAACTAAGGTAACAGAAACTCCATCACATATTCATTTAATACACTACAAAATGCTGCACTAATTCTGATATCTTTCCAGAAAGCAGGGCTTCAACATGTATCATTTTTGTCGCATTTTTGTCACATGGTCTTGAAGATGATATTCAAACCCAAAAAGGCGTGGCATTTTCTATGTTCATTGTTATTCCATGACCATTCACATGTTAACACCCAGACGGAATTATTCATCAATAATATATCATTGTAGCCTCAAATGTCTAGAAACGAATGATGTATGATATATATCAGGATCAATCATTGTTAAATATTTAATAAAAGATCCTAAATAAAACAGATTTCACGTAGCTTCCAGGGGCTGCTTAGCTCCAGCAGCAGAGTCGGTAGTCATGCACATTGAACCAGACTGGCAAGGGGATTTGAAGTTAACGTAGATGCACGTGCCAAGACAACCTGCTGAGAGTTAACAACTATTACTAATAGATTCATGCCCTACTTGCTTTCTTCCTATTGCGAGTAGGCAACACCACTGACGATGCGATCACATTGATTTTAGGCCCCGGATTTTGGACTCTAAATTTTATGCACAAAAACTGACTGGAAATAGGTTTACAACATTTACACGACATTGGGTGGGTATTTCACCCATGGTGAGTTCTACTGCTGATATGGTTGATGGTCAGCAAGGTTTGTGGTGGTGGTGTCATAGAGGTCGGTAATGGGGTCTGACAAGGTTTGTGATGTTACAAGTGTTGTTGTGTTTATCCGTGCTGCTGGGGCCCCCCTCCGACACTTTTGAGTGCTGATTCAGGTCGTCGGCCCGTGCATTAACCTTGGGGTGTCAACAGCCGTGTGGACGCGGAGTTTGAGAGCCAGGGCCTTTACATCGGTGGGGACTTGGTTTCTTGATCTCTCTCTGGCTCTAGTCGCCAAGCTTGTCGCTTTGCTGGATGCCCCAGGGGAAATCTTAAACTACATCTAAACATCTATTTTTGCAGGTTGTTAATTACCGCATGGTTTGTCTCCTTTTCCCAGTGTTTTTGTGCTCCATTCTGCCCAACATGGGCACCATTCGTGTTGTGTTGTTTCACTGCACTCACTTCATCATGTTTCTCTTCTCCATGCTCTGCTCACTCCGAACTTTGCGCACCAAACTCACCTCTCTCTTTCACCCAGCATAGTTATTTGATGGGCTTCAGGGATGGATACGCCATAATACTGACTTCTGGAAATTCCAATTTTATGAAACCCCCATGATTAAAAGATAGTGTCGTTAATATTCATGATTTAACAAGAATCGTATAGTTACCATTAGAGGTGTACTGTATGCTGTAATTACTTTATAGTGTGCATAAAGGTGAAAGATGAGTGGAGATATTCTTTCATCTAGTGATGAAAGCTGGTATTAACGTTGAGGGAGTTTTACCTTAGCCAATAGGGGAGAATAGAAGGGGGGAACTTTACCAACAAATCCTCCACATGCCACACGGTTCAGATGGTCTCGACCAACCAGGCAGAAGAATCAGCTTGTCACCCAAATTAACGGTCCAATCAGCGGCCCGTTTAGGGCGGGCTTTATTCGAATCGAGACGTGGGCCTCCATGCCGTTTGTCACGCCTACTGCACTGCGATTCGATAGCTTGATTTGATTTACACTTTTTTTTTCTTAGACTTTTTTCAAGCCTCCTTAATCCAGACCAATTAATGGTTCTCGTTGCATGCGATGCGTGCATGATTAGATTCATCAGCATGAACTCTGCCCTTTGACACTGACCAGCAGTAACGAACACACGTTTGGTGCGTCACTGCTGCGCTTCATTCCTGGTGGCCATTGTTAAAACGGCGTGTTGACGGCTCCCTCCGTTCCGTTCTTCTATTCTCGTTGCTCTTACATCATCTAAAGCACATCACGCCGTGGTCTCCGTGACCCGGCCAATTCCACCTGACACACACAAATCCAAGTCTCCCATCAACATGCCAGCAAGTTGTCACCGTTGTCGTGCTCCACACTCATTATATAATATCTCAAACATACCAGACACTGCACCACCACCCACCATAGTCCTCGCCATTCCTAACCTCGCCATTCCGGATGCAGTATGCAACGGCCTCTAGCTCAAGAACATTCTCGCCACTCACTTTTTTTTTCCGCTGAACTCCCCATTTTTCAAAATCCCTATCTTCCGAAATTCCTTTGTTCAGAAAAGTTACTGGTCGTTTAGGGGTTAGGGTAGGGGTTAGGGAAGGGGTAAGGGTTAGGGTAGGGTATAGGTTAGGGGTTAACCCATAACCCTATTTTGAGTTAACGATTACTCTGACTAAACGCCCCATAAACCTTTCTGAACATAGGGATTTCGGAACATACAAATCCTTTTTTAGGGTTGAGATTCATAATCCTTTGTTTAATTTTATTTCATGTATGCTACATTGTGTGCTGTGATTTTCAGAGATGGCAAATCCAGCTCCAGAAAGTAAAAGTCCTGCCACATTTTGGCTTCTACCAAGCAGGTGTCACTGATTAGCAGATTAACCCAACTGAAGATCTTCTCTAATTAGGAGCAGCTGCTATTTGCAGTGCACAGGTAGAGCCAAAACATGGCAGGATTTTTACTTTCTGGAACTGGATTTGCCATCTCTGCTTGTGGACTAATGTATTTATGTAATGTATCTTCTACCGCCTTTAGCATTGAGATTAAAATGGTGGGCTGGGCACAAACACTATTATCGAGTCGGGAGATGTGCTTTGTTGAACATTGCTAACTGAGCATCGCTTGGTGGCATGTTCGTGTGTGGGTTGTGCGCAGACGCTCGTGGGGGCCTAGTGGGTGAGGTGAAGGGGTTGCTGGGCAGGTCTCGATGCTCCAGAGTCTGGTTGTTTAGGGGTGATCCATAGCCAAAGTTTGGGTCAAATACGTTTTTCTATTTCTGTTTGGCTCACTGGACTCTGTTCGCATTGTGCACTTTGCACACGTGTGGATGACGCCAGCCGCGCTGCATTGAAACCAGGGCTTTGAACCGGTTCAAGGAACGAAAACCGCAAACTTTTAGAAATTTCCAGGGAACAGAAACGAAACCGGAAACATTATCATTTTTTATGTTCCGGAACAGGAACACTTATTTTAAAATAATGGTAACCGGTTAATACCGGTTTTATTTCGTTCCTCAAAGGAGTGCACTTGGCGATAGCTTCAGAAATAAAACAAGAGTATTTATAAAATCTACGATGCAGCAGTGAAGTAGGAATCGTTGCGGGACTTTCTGCAGCGTGTTGTTGTGGGTTCGCCCCGACACGCAACGAGGCCTCGGCTGTAGAGCGCTACCAGCGGGCCTCTGGAGCAAGTCGCTTTGGGTTCGTCGCAACAAATATTACATAGCATCAAACAGCTGACAGGAACGAAATTAACCGTTCCGGGAACAATATTTTTTTGTTCTAACCGGTTCAGGAACGTCAATTTATTGGTGGAACACGTAACCGGAAACGTTATAATTCTGTTTCTTTTCGGAACGAAACGCTTGGGAAAAAATATTGGTTCAAAGCCGTGATTGAAACTCAATAATAATAAAACAGTTATTTGACTCAAGTTGATCATTTTTACTAATTTTAACTTGTCCCTAAGGTGCATAGGAGATGACGGGGAAGACGAGACCTTGCTCATTAGCTAAGTCATTGGTAGAAGCCACCACACGGAGAGCGGGTGCAAGGGCTTCGCGCTCCAGAAACGCTTGTCACGCGAAGCGGCGCAGCGAGCTAACGTACTGAGGGGATCTGCCACCGGTGGGCTGTCCGACCTGACCGCACCACGCAGTCCCCTCATTAAAACCACTGACCTTTCTGTCCAGCAGGGGGGGGTGTGTAGGCGTGGGTGTTGGAGCTTAACAGCTTTCATCCTCCCCTCGTGCCTGCTGCCTCTGCTACATTACTATTTACATTATCAGATACATTACTAGATACATTACTAGTTACATTACTAGTTACATTACTAGTTACATTACTAGATACATTAGTAGATACATTACTAGTTACATTACTAGTTACATTATTAGATACATTACTAGATACATTACTAGTTACATTACTAGTTACATTACTAGTTACATTACTAGATACATTAGTAGATACATTACTAGTTACATTACTAGTTACATTACTAGATACATTAGTAGATACATTACTAGTTACATTACTAGATACATTACTAGATACATTAGTAGATACATTACTAGTTACATTACTAGATACATTACTAGATACATTACTAGTTACATTACTAGATACATTACTAGTTACATTACTAGATACATTACTAGATACATTACTAGATACATTACTAGTTACATTACTAGTTACATTACTAGATAGATTACTAGATTCATTACTAGATACATTACTAGTTACATTACTAGTTACATTACTAGATAGATTACTAGATTCATTACTAGATACATTACTAGTTACATTACTAGTTACATTACTAGTTACATTACTAG
>OMKY01230452.1:4087-14465 GCA_900302395.1 Bregmaceros cantori | reverse complement strand
ACAGATTAATGGTTAACGGAGAGAGAGAGCGAGAGAGAGAGAGAGAGAGAGAGAGAGAGGAACAGTGATGTGGAGAGAGACAGAAACAGAAAGGGAGAGAGAGAGAGAGAACGAGGGAGAGAGAGAGGAACAGCAATGTGGAGAAAGACGCAGAGAAAGAAAGAGAGAGAGAGGGAAATAGAGTGGTGAAGAAAGAGAAAAAGATACAGAGAAGTTTTGTAAACTTTGTCCAAGGTGAGACTGGAGCCAAGGAGCTCGTTCCTGAGGGTGTTTCTCTCGATTGTCTGCCAAAACATCCACACATGAAGCTGGAGCCATGAACATGAATCTACGCTTGGAACTGCTGTGCAATTTTCACTCATTAGTGCAGAGTGTTCGGTATTCAGACATCAAAGAGTATGAAATACCTGTGAGCCTGGCCCACGAACAACTCTAAATATAATAATCTGTTGAGTTCCGAAGACCACCTACCAAAACATATGCCTGATGCCAAAGACAGCAAATCATTTTCGAAAAGAATAAAACAAATTTTGCTAACACAAGTTGTCCTCCAAGTAAGAGATCTTCACTTTTATAACATGATATGATCTTTGCCATTAGTCTTGCGGCCGCGCAGCCGTTATTTGCAACAGAAAACATGTATAGGGCTGTTGCACGGTGATGGCACGGCTTGGCGGCGGCAGACATTATGGTGGTATCATCGCGGTCAGACGAACAGGCAGAGAGCGATATTTGCATAGCATTGTCTGTTTAAAACAGGGATTTGAACTGATATTTTTCCCAATCGGTTCGTTCCGAACAGAAACAGAATTATAACGTTTCCGGTTATGAGTTCCACCAATGAATTGATGTTCCCGAACTGGTTAGAACAAATAAATATTGTTCCCAGAAAGGTTAATTTTGTTCCTGTCAGCTTGGCACAAGTTGTGGCAAGCGGCGTTTCAATTTAAGTCGGCACTCGTCGCGGGCGGCGCTGGGAGGAAAGGCGCACGTTGCCAGAGTCTGGCGCAGCGGCGGACACTGGACAGCCGCGCCGTGCTGGGCATTCGCCGGCACGATGGGGGCAGGAGCCTGGGAAGGAAAGGCGCACGGCAGTGTTTAAACAAAAACTTTGAGGAACGAAATAAAACCGGTATTAACCGGTTACCATTATTTTTAAATAACTGTTCCTGTTCCGGAACATAAAAAATAATAACGTTTCCAGTTTCGTTTCTGTTCCCTGGAAAATCCAAAAAGTTCCCGGTTTTTCGTTTTCGTCCCTTGGACCGGTTCAAAGCCCTGGTTTAAAAGTCTATATGCTTGATATGCTATCAATCGCCAGCAGATTGCAGCCTAAATACGTCCATTGTATTTGTCCTTACAAAATGGACGTGAAGTGGTAAGGTATACTACTAAACCTTACGTACACGTATACTTCACCGTACGTGACAAACCGTTGGTTTTAGATGTAATTTATGCAGGATATACCTCGATAATGGATGCAGCATGGCTACAGTCTGTAAGGTGAAAAAAAACATGTTTTCATTATCTAAAGCACACAGACACGCTATTTGCCAAAACACTTGAAACTACAAAAAAAAACATTAAAATGATGTTCTCACTAAGTGAAAATGAAAAGATATTTCCTAAAATATTAAACGCACATTAAAGCAACTACATTTGTTATGATTAGGAATGTATGAAAAAAAAATTTAAAACGACCACACGGGTTAGACTCTGTATTCAAATCACATTTCAAACTACAAAATAAATAATTAAAATGACTTCACACTGTGTGAAAATGAAAAGATATTTCATAAAATACTAACCGACCACATTCGTTATGATCGGGAATGTTACAATCTGTATCTCCAAGTCCATCTTAATGACAAGAAACCTCGGCCGTGAACCTGAACCCTCGCCCATGATCTCTCCGTGTTCCTAACTCGAACGGACGCCCCTTTTGAATGGTCAAGCTGCTGCAGGCAATTAGTAACGCCATTTCACGTCGCGCTTAATCTGAGACAAGGCGACAGTAAGGGTCGTTGATGGCCCGCTGCGAACGCCACGGGGAGCGAGAAGGATGAGAGCCGGATTGGACTTGGCAAACGAATGCTAATCTCTCATTACCAGAGCAGCGCTCGGCGGACAGCTCCTCGCATCTTATCTCTGTTACTACAATACCTCCGCCTGACGAATGCCCTCCCTTCGCTGTCTCAATATTTATGGGTTCATAAAAAAAATATAAATGAAGAGTAACAGAAACCAAATAAGACTTTGTAGACATAAAACACTTTTCATCCTTTCTGGACATTACAAACTGCACTTTTTATGTAAATTCATCCAATTGTTATATTTTTGTACTGAACAGAGAATGATGAAGATATTATTTTGTTAACTCCTTGGCATGGCCACTCCGGCCAAATCAGTCTGTATCCTTAGTACCATAAGTCAGTTTATGGTCTTGATGAAGCTCAGAGAAAATGAAAAAAATGTTGAGCTGTACTTTCTAAACTCCCTTAAGCTATCCTTCTTTGAATGTATCTATCTATGCGTGAGGGGAAATATTTTTAAATATTTTGTAAGCTTATTTATTCATGTATTGTAAGAGTGTACTGTATTCCCCCTACCCCATAAGCTTAACTGTGCACAGTATTATTTTCAATTCAATAGTTTTTTCATGGCAAGAGTAGATTGAAATGCCAAATTTATAGAATAATTTATTATTGCAGTCAAAAACTAGAAGCACTCAGAGATTGCAAACCTAAGCCTAACCCCTAAACCTAACCCCTAAACCTAACCCCTAAACCTAACCCCTAAACCTAACCCCTAAACCTAACCCCTAAATCTAACCCCTAAACCTAACCCCTAAACCTAACCCCTAAACATAGCCTAGCCTGAAAAAAAACAAAACACACAATTTGCAGGTTGAAAAAAAGATACAAAGAAGTGCTCGTGACGTGATTTGAACTTGGGACATTGGCGTAAAAGTCAAGCACGCTCCCGCTGCGCAATACAAGCTGATGAACAGACAACATTAAGTTGCTGCTGGCGGCGCGTCCGCCATGTTTTAATTCCGGAACACCCCGAACGCAATCGGAAACGTTTGGAAATGGCACCGCCGGTCAAAAAATGCCATCGGCCGTTTGGGAGACTAGATGCGCCTCGGGCGCGGCTGCGGGAGGATGCGGCCACGTGTGACATCACTATGGAAAACGGGGATCGTTCACCCGTTAATAATAATGAAGTATGACTATTATGTTACTTATAGTCTATAGAAATACAACACAATTGAATCACTTCTTTCTTTTGTCATTTCCGACAACTCTGCAAATTTTCATCCAGATCCATGCTCAACTTTTTCAGTTATCAAGGGGACAAACCAACACGACCAAAAACATAACCTGCACCGCGGGTTCCGGCCCGGTGCAGGTAATAATTAATTGAAATTAAAAATGTTTTTTTTGGCCAACAGATGCCACAGGTTACAGAGAAAAATGTTGATACCTTGAAAATGCCCTACGTTTTGGCTCAGATCCAAGTTCCAGAGTTACGTCACCCTCTTTCTGACTGGCTCTCCTTCAGATTAATACTCCTGCATGTATTGTATATATGTCCTTATCTAGGAACACCAGATAACGTGTTCATATTAATACAGTCGATATTAACAATGTTCATATTAAAAATGTTCTGACAAATAACTCCAGTGTGATATCACAGGCATCTCTGTGTAGGTGTACTCATGTACATGTACATGATTTTTCTGTGTATGATAGAGTGTGCATTTTTATTGTCAGCCTTAGCGTGAAGGGGGGCAGGGTGGGGACAGCAGACCTGCAGCATACTTATGGGAATCGATCTCACGACGGGAATCGATCTCACGACAGATGCGTGCGCTGTGAGACTAAACCACAGGCACACGAGTGCATGGGGATTGATTAAGCGATCCAAACGACTGCACCACTGAGCCAGCCGGTGTGATAGCATGTGTATCTTTGTATGTATATGAGTGTGTGTGAGTCAATGAAAAAAAAATGGCTACAAATATTTTCTATTCTAAAAACGTGTTTAAATGCAGCCATCGTGACGAGGCCACACGCGGTCGATTCCGGACATAACGTGTTCCCGAATCACTAATTGAACACACCTTGTACACGGCCTGTCTCGTGCCCCCAGCAGCGTCCGGCGTAGCCCACCCCCCACGGACCCCGATCTTCTTCAAAGTGTGCAGTGAGCACGGCAGCTTGACCCGGTTAGCGTGATATCTCCTCTCCTCTCAAACATTCAACAGACGCTTCGCTGCGTCCTTCAAATCGTCCGTAAACCCCGTCCTGCAAATTCATCCCAGCCTCGGAGCTGTCACACGGCGTTAGCGTGAGCGAATCAAAACGCCCGCTGTGGCGGAAATACTGTGAGAGATGACTGTACAAGTCATCACGTACCGACACGTTGCCGGCCTGTCGTCACTGGTATTCAAAGATGAGTGTTGTAGACTGATGCAATTATTTTGATATAGTTTTTTAGTTAGCGGGTTTTCAAATGTGTTTGTGTGGATTAGGAATGATTTATGATTTCATTTGTTTATTTGCTTTGTGATGATTTCCAAGCAATTGAATCATTCTTTTTTTTTTTTAAGTTATTTTTTCCGGCGTCACCGCCGGTTTTCCATTTTTATTGGGTAGGATTAGTTGGAAACTGGGTTGAAGAGATCGGGGGTAGACATTGCAGACAAGTCAACGAGCGTAGTCGAACTTGCGACACTGCAGACGCTGCGGTAGACGCAGCGCCACTAACATGAATGGGGTCGTGTTAGGTGCGGCGTCCTTAGCGGGTTTTCAAATGTGTTTGTGTGGATTAGGAATGATTTATGATTTCATTTGTTTATTTGCTTTGTGATGATTTCCAAAGGAATTTAATCATTCTTGGTGTTGGCAGTTTTCTCTGTCCATCACTGTCCGAAGCGGTGAAGGCCCTAGGTTCAGAAAAGTTAAGGGTCATTCAGGGGTTGGGGAAGGGGTTAGGGTAGGGGTTAACCCCTGCCCTTACTGTGAATAAACGGCTACTGTGACTAAACGCCCCATAACTTTTCTGAACATAGATACTGGCCGAAACAGACAAACCGTAGATGCGACTCCGTGCGAACCAGCTAGCCTCATATACACAGATGGAATTCGTACGAGTAGTAGTTGCTCGAGACGGCCACAACTCGTCGAGTATTATAATCATTGGTTGCCGGCCCTTCTCCAATAAAGTATTGGAGAAGGAACTACGGAGAGGCATAGCGCCCTCTATCGTCAATCTCAGGCAATTTGAAGTGGCGCCGAAGTGCCACTGGTAACAGTAATCATTTTTGTCAGAGTTTGAATGAAACAAATTAAATCAGTTTAGATGTGTGTGTGTGATCCAATATTTTTAAACATATTTTCCTTAAATTGTGATGTATAATCCTCACACCGAAAAGTCTCAACCTGCCCCGAAGCATGCTTTTGCGATGTTGGAATTCTGGTATGTTCAGTCCACTTTCTTTGTTTCTCTCTCCCCTTTCTTTCTTAATCTGCCTTATAGTCCGGTGCGCCTTATATATGAAAACAGATTTACTTCAGAGGCAGGTACCTTATAGTGTTGAAAAAATATGGTGTGTGTATATACTGTATATACAGCGCATGCAGCTGTCAAGATCGATTCCCATCTCCGGCATGTGTGTGGTGTGGGTCTGCTTCACCGCTTTCCTTTCATGCCTTCTCTACACAGTATCATCATCATCATCCGTAGTCTGGCTGACCGTTGGGGCGCTACTGAAGACATTGCAACCAGCTCTCTCTATCTCTCTCTGTCCTCGACCATTTGCATGGTGTCACTCAGCCTGCACCTTGTCCATATCTTGGATGTTATCTTACCATCGCTTTCTCTGTCTTCCTCTCCTCCTTTCACCTGGCACTGTGTCTTGAAGGATTGTTTTTGAGAGTTCTTGGGATCTCGTGACATGTCCATACCATTTTAGTTTTTTGACTGTGGTTAGTAGAACTTCCTATGGTCGGGTGGCTTGTTTGTTATTCTTCATTGGTGACGTGCTCTCTATACGAGATGCCGAGGAGCCCGCGGAAACATCACCTCTGTGGCCTGAATTCATCACTCTAGTTTTGCCCTTAGGGTCTCATAAGCGTACAGAAATATTGACATTACATCGGTCTGATCTTCGCTGGTCCAAAATATTCTTATCCTGCCAAATTGTCCTCAGCTTTGCTAGAGCCACTGATGTTTGTGCAATGACTGATCTCTTTGGCGATGCCTTTGGTGTTGTTGGTCATCAGTTTGGTTTTCTCGGCGCTGATCTCCATGCCGTATGCAGCAGAGGTTTTGTCCAGTCGTTCCACCAGGTTCGCAAGTTCGTCTTTACTTCCTGCTAGCCCATCGGCGTCATCTGCAAATCGTAGGTTTGTGATTGTTCTGCCGGCCATGGTCACTGACCCTGGAACTGATCAAGGGCGTCTTCTCTTTAGTCTGTTTAGTAGGATCTTCAGCATAACCTTGCTTGGGTGGCTGATAGGTAGGGAAAAGTGAGAGAAAGAAAGAGAAGATTGGGCCGCGCACCAATGGCATAAATGGCCATCAGACAATAAAACACTAAAAACCCTTTAATTTATGAAACTCCTCAGTTTTTCCCCAAAGTCAACAGGTCGTCTCTCTAGTGTCACTCACTCTACACAGAGTGGACCCACATCTCTGTATCAGTTTCTCTCTGTTGAGATGAATGGAGACCAAAGTAGCAGCTTCTCCCACAGAAATAGACTGTGGACCTGAGCCAAGACGGGCGGAGATCTGACCCTGCTCCTCCTAACGCTGTTTCCTAACCTTCTACGGCCTGTCAGACAGCGGTCGTTCAACATGTTTAAAGGGCAATTCTTTTTTTTAACATTGGCCCAACTTTTGAGCTTGTAAGTAAAGTAAGGTATGCAGTAGGGCTGCACAAATTTAATATATATATATATATATATATATACACAAACACACACACACACATTGTTTATTGCATTTTTTGTGGACTCGTCTGCCAGCCATTCAACAAACTTGATTTTTTTTTTTTAAGTTATTTTTTCCGGTGTCAGCGCCGTTCTTCCATCTTTACAGGATAGGATTACTCGGAAACTGGGCCGAAGAGATCGGGGGTGGACATTGCAGACAAGTCGACAAGCGTAGTCGAACTCGCGACACGATGGACGCTGCGGTAGACACAGCGCCACTAACTTAAATGGGGTCACGTTAGGTGCGGTGACCATAACCACTCGGCCAACGCGGTCCCCAAGAAACTTGATTCTTGATCGGACGTCTGCAAGTTTGAACAGCTCTGCTAGACTCACTCCCCTGGTGCCCATAGCATACACACTTGTTTCTATTGTTTAAAATAATTGCACATTTGACTTTTTTGCAATCTATGAAAATGTATCTTATTTCATACCGGACTGAAAAGGTACCAAGCTGAACATGTATTGAACTGAAAATGAAGCAAAAAAAAAAAGTTAGACCCCCAATATTTATAGAAGGGTGGATTGCCCTAATGTGGGCCCTTTTTTGTAGCTTCCTAATGTGAGATAGTAAGTAGGTTGCCTAAGGTGGGATAGTGAAATGTAGTGTTGAACTTAATGTTAGACACATTACCATAGTTTGCTTCCTCATAGTTTCACTGACATTTATTAGTTTAGGGAGGAGCCAGAGCCACTGGAGCTTAGGTGTCCCACATTAGGCAGTGGCCCATTTTAGGGCAATCCACCCTATATAAGTAGCAAATAAATCTAGACTACACAACTTTTTACACTGGAAAATGTGCTCAATTTACTCTGCTTAGCAAATTACCAGTATAATCCTTGAAAGCTCTCCATGTCTCCTTGGCTATCAACCACAATATAAGTCCACGCTGGAACAAAAACGTAAATATCCACTGCTATGTCCCCCCTGAGCATCATGGGGTCTTTCCACGCGTCTCCTGGAGACATCAGGTCGTCCACATACGTTAGAAACACCTCCGACTTTTTTCCAGCCATAGCACCAGCTGGATCCACACTGGGCTTATTTCCACTTGGAAATCATCTTAGCAGCTCACAAACGGAGGTTCCTCGGGTTCGACGTTCTCCACTTCTTGCTGTAGCCTAGTGGTGTTGTACTTTCTCTAACCTTAACCATCGCATGCGCTGCAGGACAACCAGACTGAGTAGCAGCTTCTTCCCATAGGCCATTAGGCTGCTGAACTAACTCGCAAAGACGAAATACTAATTTTGTAGCTCCAACTATTTATTCTTGTTTTTATGTGTATTTTTATGTCCTATGGACAGTTTTTATCGTTGTGTTTGGGAACTATTTGTGTCTTTTTATGTTTGTTTTTTTGTTTGAAAAACTGACATTTTTCATTCTTTTTATTGAGAGACAGCGACAGGCTTAAATCGGAAGCTTCTGATGGAAGTTTCTGAGGGAACAAAATTTCGGTCCCCTTGCGATGTAATGTTGCACAGTGGGGCTGACAATAAACTTTGCTTTGACTTTGAACCATCACAGAGCTAAAACCCATCCCATCACTTCCTCTTAACAGATCCAAGATTAATTTATTACATCTCCCATGGAAGCAATTTGTCTTGGAGACAAAGAACGCATCTGTTTACAAAGAAGACAGAACAGAAATGCCTATACAGCGAGGGTGTGTCATTCAGCTTCTTAATTGATAGTGAAACAAAAGAGTTCTTATCCGTTGTTCTTACGGCTTGGTTGAAGATGGTTTGGATGGTGTCTGGTGCTAACATTAAGCCTCACAGGGTTAAGGTTAGGCTACGACCCATCACTTTCCCTAACTTTAATCTCCAGGACCGTGTTGTGGATAGAGAGTTGACTACTGAACGTACAGCTTACAACATAACAATACTTGTTCATTCATTATTATATGGAACAGATTACAACATTTTAAAATATTGTCAAGTGTTCAATTTAAAATCCATACTGTATATGGGGGTTTAAGTCTTATTTGATAAATATGTGTATGACCTTTTTCTGATGACCCACAAGGGGGCAAAACCTAACCGAAAGTGTTATTATTTTTAAATTATTATTATTAATAATCATCAATTTGTCTTGTAATATTCAGTTCAAATCTCACAGCCGTTACTTTTGAAAGAAGTGGGTAGCCCAGGCTTTACCACGCATGAGTCTTTTATTAGCTTTTATTATTAGCTTTTATAAGCCTGCTTCCAGATCTCCGGACACAAACACGCATATATCCTTCCTAATCTGGGACAGAAACACAGAGAAGGACTGGCACGCACGCCAATGTCCTTTCCCGTTAATTCAAAACTTGAGTCTCTGTTATACAATGAACTATTGGTGTTCTGGGCTCTGCAGTTTCGGCGACATTAGCTGCCTAACCAAAGATGTTGGAGTCTCGTTTTCACCAAATATTTGCCAATATTACAGGCATCTGCATTAAATGTTTGAATGAAAAGGGTACACTACTAAACTCTATGTGCTTGGAATATACCGTGAGGATTTTGAAAAATCTGTGCGCCAGACTAAATTTTTGGCCTTCTTCAAGCCTGAAGGGCCATTTCACTCTTCTGGGAAAATACGGAGGCTCCCACGCTGGGGGTGTGGACAAAGGGACTATCTGAATCTCTAACATATATAGCAAAGGGCAAGTTTAACCACTTCAGAAGATTGTGGAGACCATATATGGAACTGTTGGAACTACCGTATGGATACTTCCTGAATAGACAAGAAGGAGAACTTATTTCTTGAACACTGAAATCATGAACGCTAGTGTGAATTATGATGATATGATGAAATGTATGGGTGTTTGTCTTGTTTTTTTCTTTTTCTTTTCTGACTTTGTTGGGGGAAAAAAAGAGGAGTCAGCAATATCCACCCAAAAGGAGTGTATGGGCCATGGTGCTGCAGACATTAGATTATCAGTTATCATGCTCTCATTTCAGTCGGAATCACTTCTGTATGGACCCCAACCGCTCTATATACCCTACCATTAGACCATTAGACTCAAAAACTGTTTATTTCCACGCATGGTGATGTGGTTGAACTCTCCGGCAAAGTGCAATCATTGAATACTCTCGAAGCACATTACTTGCGTACCAACTACCGGTCATATGCTTGCTGTGCGTGGGGCAAGGCTGTCGGTGAGGGGAAACACACTCACTAGTCACTACTGTCTGCATATATGTGCTTTCATGCTTTGTAGTGCACTTAACAGTCTGAGCTATACTGCGGCACATTCTATTGGGAGTTTTGTTGTTTGTTTGTTTTTTTGTTATTTTTTGGGTGCAAGCGCCGTTTTTCATTCTTTTTTATTTGAGAGATAGTGATAGGATTAAATAGGAAACTGGGATTAAGAGTCGGGGGGAGACATTGG
>OMKY01230406.1:0-12275 GCA_900302395.1 Bregmaceros cantori | reverse complement strand
CGAGAAGACAGGACCTGAATCACAACTGACTAACATTGATATTATCTGTCGGAGACAGGTGATGGCGGAGCCTCCGGCATGGAGGAGGCTGGTATAGAGCGGGAGCGAAAGAGAGCGAGACACATAATAATAGAGAGAGAGAGAGAGAGAGAGAGAGAGAGGGCAAGATAGAGAGAGAAAAATGTGAGCCAGAGAGAGAGCTGGGAGAAATCCAGGCGAGAGAGAGGAAAGAAAGAGAGTGAAAAAGGTGAGCCAGAGAGAGATAGATGGGAGAAATGCAAGAGAGAGAGAGAGGGGAGGGAGATATGATGGGCGAAACATAATAACAATTCGATTAAATTGAGAGGGAGCGAAAGAGTGGGAAAAACAGGGAGAGGGAAAAGTGAGAAAAAGAGAGAGAATGAGTGAGGAAGACAAGAGAAAAATGGGAGAGAAAGGAGAGGGGAGTGGCAGAGGTGAAGACTGAAGATGTGAGCGGGGGAGGGAAAGAGAGAGAACAATAACAGATAGCATTAGAGAGTGAGCGATGACAGCTAGAGAAAGAGGGATATGTGAGAGGGGGAGAGAAAAAGTAATGAGCAGGAGAGGGAGGAAGAGAAAGAGAGAGTGTTGGAATGAGAGAGACAGAGAGAGAGGGGGGAGATCAAATCAAGAGAGAGAGGGAAAAAGTGGGAAAGACAAGGAGAGGGAAGAGTGAGAGAGAAGAAGTGAGAGAGAGAGAGAGAGATAACAATAACAGATAGCATTAGAGAGTGTCAGATGAGAGCAGGAGAAAGAGTGATATGTGAGTGAGGAAGAGAAAAAGTAATGAGCGAGAGAGGTAGAGGATGAGAGAGTGTTGGAATGAGAGAGAGAGAGAGAGAGAGAGAGAGAGAGAGAGAGTTGGAATGAGAGAGAGATGGGGGAGAAGTGTGTGGGAGAGAGGAAAAAAAAAATAATGACAGAGTGAGCGAGGGGAAGGGCTTTAAGGATGAAGACGTGCGGGTGGGGGTAGGATGTGGCAGATCACTGGATGTAATATTCATGTGGGAAAGAAATAAGCGAGTATTGCAGCCCGCTGGCGAGTCTGGCAGCGACAACGTGTTGCCGGGGCGATATGATAATGTTGTACAGACGGTGAGGTGACGACAAGGTGCCGCCGAGCCGCCGCGTTCACGCGACTGCCAGTGTTTTGCGCCCCGGCTTCTTGGCACCCAGAAATGCGCCTGTCCGCCTGTGTCGTGTGCCGTTGTGACTCCGCTGACGTCTACGTTAATAACAGCGCCACAATGTATAATTTAAGCCTGGGACACACATACATTTTTCATAAATCTTTCATAGATGACGCTCTGTGCAAAGGGGTCATGCATGCATATACATAATCATGGGTGGAACACCTTTGATCCTTTAGTGTGTGCTCTATTCATTGGCCATTAAATATGTTTAATGTTTTTCGCAAGCCTGATAATCAACAGTCGCAAGGCAGCGCCCTACTTCCCACGTCGCACACTGCTTGCTCAATTTACTTCCCGTCGGCCAAAAGTGCACATGTTCGGTCAGGGCCTCAGGTTCTTCGGTTTGTACCATATGTTCCGAAATCCCTGTGTTCCGAAAAGTTACGGGTCGTTGGTCACAGTAGAATTACACGTTAAGCCTAAACCGAATCCTAACCTCTACCTTCCAAAACGGTCTATCTTAAAAAATCCTTATGTTCCGAAATTAAGGGCTGAATTTCGGAACATAGGAATTTCGAAAGATAGGGATTCTGAAGATAAGGATCTCGGAAGATGGGGTATTTATCAGGTTCGTCCATTGGAAAGTATTTCAGTTACCGAACCAGCTGGTGATACCACCAGCTGGTTCCACTTTTCTACCTTGCTTTGCCCTTCTTTCACCACCTCTCACATAGGGCTTGAGCGACCACATGAAATGGCCAGAGTGGCCCTAAGTACGTGTCCAAATATAACTGGACAGCACGTAAAATAGGTGCTTGTGGCGAGATACATTGAGTAATGACGCCACGAAAAGTTATTTGATTTGAATAGAGACAGTGCAAGCAATGTTTTAGGTCTAGGCGGTATCGCTGATCGCTCACTGTCAGTCGGGACGAGAGCTAGGACAGACACAAAAGAGGTACCTTGGGAATCAGGAACTCATTAGTAATTCTCCGATTTTGGCCAAAGTACAGACAACGAAATCTGTGCATTTCAAATTCGCATTCCAAACCGGAAGAAGTATAAGATACTTTATTTCGTCACACTTACATACATGTACAGTGAAATTCTTCCTCCACATTTAACCCATCCCTGAGGAGCGGTGGGCATTTGCGGCGCACAGGGGCCAACTCCAGATTATGAGCCAGTTCCTTGGCCAGGGGCAGTGTCTGGAGCAGGTTAACTAGAACATGTTTTTGGTGGTGGGGGAAACCAGGAGTGCCCGGAGGGAACCCACGCAGACACGGGGGGAACATGGAAACTCCACACAGAAGGGACCTGTCGGATTGGGATTCGAACCCGGGACCTTCCAGCTGTGAGGCAACAATGCTAACCACTGCGCCACCATGTCGCCCCATCAGGAACTCATTGGCAATTCTCAGATTTTGGCCAAAGTCCAGACAACGAAACCTGTGCATTTCAAATTCGGTAGTAAAGGTTTTTTCTGGCACGGATGGCTGGATTCAACACAGCGGGAGGCAGGATCCAAGCTGGCAAGTAAGTAAGGCTTAGGCACACAATGTTTACACGGGAGACAGACGCAGGAGTGTCCGAGAGATAAGGAGGACACCTGGAAGCATGCAGTCTTCAGTGTGCCCATGCTACACACAACCTGCCAAGTTTTCTTCAAATCGGATTAACATTTGAGTTGTCCTGATAACAGACAGACACCGCCCCTACATATATACAGGCATCCCGGACCAATCCTGGTAGATGGATGAAGACAGGCAGATAAAAAAAAATCAACAGAGGTTCAAGGGATTCAGAATGCCACTATTCCAAAAACAGCCTTTAACACAA
Source organism: Bregmaceros cantori (assembly GCA_900302395.1). Classification (NCBI taxonomy): domain Eukaryota; kingdom Metazoa; phylum Chordata; class Actinopteri; order Gadiformes; family Bregmacerotidae; genus Bregmaceros; species Bregmaceros cantori. The sequence continues at coordinate 9,282 of OMKY01230406.1, read as the reverse complement.
GAATGCAACATGCTAGAAGCTCAGTGCAGTTTCTTGGTGAAGAGGGGATTTATATATTTATTTAGGGGCACAAGCGCCATTTTTTATTCTTTATTGAGAGAGATAGTGACAGGAGAACCCTCAGGCAGGAGAACCCGCAGCGCTGCTCGGCCTGTGCCCTGGGGGACGCTCTCTCTAACCACTCTGCCACTGCACGCCCTGTGATTTATATATTTAATCTGGTATATATCTATTGCACGGTTGTTGTCGTTGAGAATTTCCAAATTTGACTTAATCTGACATCTGAAAAAATGTGAGTAGTTCCAACATGAAGGTACACAGAAACTGTAGTACTGCAGCCACAAGGTGGCAAAATAAAGCTGATTCAGATTCAGAAAGCAGACCCCCCCAAGGGAGTGGGGACCCCCACACCCCCAAATCCCCAGATGCTGTCTCCAGTAATAATACCTCCATGACTTGAAAACAACTCAAATTGTGAGCAACTGCTCGTGCCGTATGAATAAATTAGTTGTGTGTTTGCATGCTTAGCTGACAGTTTTCCCGGACAGGTAGTTAATTACTGACAGTCAGACAGATGCTGAACAAAATTGCAGATGCCAGAGCCGGACATCGAACGCAACGTGAGAAATAATGGGGGCAGGGCCGTAATGAAGGATAATTAGCATAGCCTTCCAGCTTCACCTGAATAGCAGTGTGTCGCCGCGCTATATGCTGAGGTTACTAACTACTACCTCCATTCAAACATTGTCTGCGGGGAGCGGATGCCGCTGATGGATAGGTACATATAGGGGAGTTAATGAAGGCGTGGAAAAAAATATACACTTCACTGCGGTGCTGTCATGGCAGGCGCACGTTTCGATTACGCAACCCCGCCCCCCACTAATGCTTCTAGTCAATTATACTCCATGCTCCAGACCGAAGAAGAAAGATCTGTATTTATATAGAACTTTTCTACCACTTTGTCGTACTCAAAGCGCTTTACACTGACATCTCAATCACACACACCAATGGCGGCACCCGCCATGCAAGGTGCTCGTCGCGACCCATTGGGAACAATTTGGCATGGAGACTGTCGGAGCCGGGATTGGAACCACCAACTGATTGGTTTTTGAAAAAAAAACAACAACAACAAAATGAATGGAATATAAATGAATGGAATATACTATCTCACTTGGCTACTTAAAAGTCACAGCAACATTTTCTCACAAAATAAGTAATAAGCCGTTGAAGTTGTTCGAAATAATAATGAAACAATGATGGAACTCAGCTGATCGTGTTAGTGTAAAAATACATAGCTGTAATATTTATGTGGTCGTGTTGATGTTTTCACTAAATATGTGGCTGCTTTGGACAGCTAAATGGGGAGAAAGTAGCTTCTCTCACATGTCCTCGTACACACTCATTCGTCAATCGTCAACGCATGAACATTGTTCAAGCATGTCTGTCTGCCTGTACCAGAGATGGCAAATCCAGCTCCAGAAAGTAAAAGTCCTGCCACATTTTTACTTCTACCCAGCGTAGAAGTGCACTGCAAACAGGTGTCACTGATTAGCAGAGCACCCCAACTGAAGAGCTTCTCTAATTAGAAGCAGCTGCTATTTGCAGTGCACAGGTAGAAGCCAAAGCATGGCAGGATTTTTACTTTCTGGAACTGGATTTGCCATCTCTGGCCTGTACCAACCACTTCCAAGGTTCGTCAGGGAGAGAGAGAGTTGTTACATCTCTGCATCATGAAATATATATAAATAAATAGTTAAAGAGAGAGAAGGTGGGGGGGGGGGGGTAGAAAAATCTTGAGAGACAGAGAGAGACAAAGGGAGGTTGAAAGAGAGAGTTACCACAGTTGCAGAGCCGTTGCGCGTACACGCGCGTGGCGGCGGCTGCCTCATGTGTCTGATGGCCTGTCACAGCCCTCTGTCCATGCCACGGAGAGCGCAGGGCCAGTAAGACTGATCGATGGCCACGCAACGTGAGTGCACTGCCTGCCACGGGGGTATCGATCCGCCCGTCTCCTATTGCGCCCGTCTCTGTCTCTCTCTCTCTCGCACGTGCACGTTTTCTCTGCCGTACGTACGGTCAGCGGGTCAGCTTCCAGAAGCGAGACGTTTTATTGTCTGCGTCCCTGCAGATGCTGTAGGTCGCTTCCTTTTCAGCCGGTACGCTTTGGGAAGTCCCGCTAGGCCCATGGCAACACATGGCACGTCGCTTGTTTCAATTTCGGCATGCTGTGAGACGCCACAGAGTTCCGCGGTGACGGAGCGGCTGCTAGCACTGGTTGTGACATATTATAAATTAATGAACATGCTGCCGCGATGCGGGTGTATGGATTTCACTGTGGATTTGGATTTCGACCGTCTGTCAATCGACACCAGCGTAAAAATAGAGCACATTACCCGTCCGGCTGGGGTCCAGGATTCAAGGCATTGAAGCAGACACACTTACATCATCTCACAAGGGCATGGTTTGGAATGTGTGAATTTTTTTTGTTGGGTTTAAGCCTGCCAAATGGAAACAAGAGAATATTATTATGATTATCGTTGAACGCTACTAGCAATGTGTTGACACACAGTATTGCGAGTGTTATGGGTTCAGATGGAGATAGAAAAACAGGGAATTTGGAAAATCCACTTTCGAGGCACTTGGAGAGTGTAATGGCAGCTCATATAAGGTGTCCACGTAGAGACCAGTCTTGACACGGGAATATGTCAGAGGGTTCATTTATTAACCTATACTGGACATTAGCCGGGTTTTGGCTAGCTAAGCTAAGCTATGAGCTAAGCAGGAAAACATGGCCGAACACCACGCATGAGGAAGCATCACTGATTTATAACCGATGATGTCACAGCTTGTAGCCAATCAGGACAGCGGAGGTGTGACTCTACAAGTCACATTCCCATAACAAGAGTTATTGTAAAAGTCGTGGAAATTTGCAAGTTGTGATGCAAGCCATATGCAGGTTCCCACCAAATGTACTCTCTGAAATCGAGAACTGCACAAAGCAAAAGAGAGGTCGCTAATTGCGGGACTAAATGTTGAGAGGCATTCGTGTGTGAATGACACAGAGGTGGCCCGTTCGGCCTCGCACCTCCACACCTGCGAGCTGTGGATTGGTCAGAACTTGACTTGACTACTAATGAGACAAAATGGAAAAGCGCTTCTGGGAGCTTTGCTCGTGTGTTTATTACGTTAATGTTTTCCCCTGCGCCACAGTAGCTCAGTCTGTTAAGATGGTGCACTGCAAAGCACATATGAGTGGAGTCGTGAGTGCGCTTCCCCTCACCGACATCTTTGCCACATGTCTCCTCCCCCTTCTTCGCCCCTTTCCAGTTATTATGGCAGCTCAGATAAGGTGTCCATGTAGAGGAAATGACCAGTCTTGACACGGAATATGTCTAGAGGGTTCATTTATTTAGCTATACTGGACATTAGCCGAGTATCGGCTAGCTAAGCTAGCAGGAAAACATGGCCGAACAACCCCATCAGGAAGTATCACTGATTTATAGCCGATGGGAGGGGACATCCGATGATGTCACACCTTGTAGCCAATCAGAACAAAGGAGACGTAACTCTACAAGTCACATTTCCATAACACAGTCCTGAAAAAAAAAACAGCTGAAAATGGTCCGAATTGGCCTAGGAAAGGTTTTTTTCTTTAAGTTCATTGTTTCCCGTTGGATTCTATATTCGCTCTTCTATCTACCACCAGGAAAATAATGCAACTTTTTGACATCAACAACATTTTTTAGTTTTCTTTCTCCTGCTTGTTAATGAGCCTCAAAACCCGTTCCTGCATATGGAGTGTGTCTATTGATATTACTTGTATTATGCAAATGCTCAGTAAACTTGTTCTCGCCTGAGATGTGTTTTATTCATTAAGGAGTATTTAGCGGTGAAATTAATGTCACCATGTCAACACCTGCGCTGCTAAAACAGCAAATGACGGTGGCAGCTAAGGTGTGGACCTCCCAATAAGTGTTAATTAGGAACAAACTTTAGTTTATGAAATTCTCTCTTGTATCGTTTTCACGGCGGCTTCACTCACAGCTGTACCGACTTAACCTGGCACCGACAGACATATGTACGTACCATGCCACAGGCTTAGAAGATGGTATGTTTAAAAACAATGTTCAAACTGTTCAAAATATGGTCGAGAGCAGAAGGCCTGGTTTGGATAGACATGGAAGAATGATTTATAGAAAGGTTTTTGACCCGTTTCCGGTTTACTTCCTTAACTACCCCCATCAATGCTTGCCACTTCCGGTTTTTTGTCGTGTCTTCGACTATCTTTCAGCAGGTCTAATGGCGGGAGCGCACACCTACCACATTATTTTTAAAAAATGGTGTTAACTTGTGGTGTGCTATTCCACACCCATATGCTTTTGTGCGGATCTATGCCCCACAAACACATGATTCAATAATCTGCGCAACCCGTTCCATTTACTCATTCAAGATGGAATTACCACTGTAAGCAGCAATCCCATTGGTCCAGAAGAACATGTGACTACTTCGGTGAGAAATGTCAAGTTAGATTTTGAGTGCATTTCATCAATAGTTATGTAAAACGGTGAGGGAAGTGGGGTGGAAGATGTGTAATCAGAGCGAGCTGTAGTAAGCAGATTTTGAAATGTGCGTTTTGTGCGACACGTTCATCCACTTTCGTCCACTACTCACTTTACATAGGGAAATATTTAGACACAGGAAGTGTGTTACACTCTGTGAACGGCTTTTGCTTTCAGGAATTTTTACAGTTTGTCGGAATTGCCCACGTCTTACACCGGGCAGCCTCGCATCAAAGGCACAGACCGATACACACTCTCCAAGCCACAGTCATTCGGCAACCTCAGAGAAGTAGTCAGAAATGCACTTCGCAGCCATTGTCCTGAAGTGCGCCATCAGTACTCTGTTGTGTGCCTAGACAAAAAAAGCTCCCCGCTGAAGAAATTGCTACATTATTCTGTACCATGTGCTTTTCCTTTTCAAAGCCAACTTGTTCATGTCAGGCCAACCGCTAGATACCTTTATCCCCTGTGGCTGTTTTATGGTGTGCTTGGTCCCCCCCCCCCAACAGACATGACAACCCCTGCATCGTCGACCAGTAGGTGTAGCGCCGGGAAGGCAGCTTGACTGAGAGAGATAGGAACAGACTGTGACAGGTTGATCGAGAAGGCAGCCTCTGTACTAGGCAGGGGCCAGGACAGAGCCACTGCGGGTGGAAAATGCTGTAGTAGGTTAAAAGGACAGAGCAATCATTGTGTTGCAAACTGAACACTTTAGAATGTCCTTCGTGCCTAGGGCAGTTAGACTGAACAAAACCGACATGTAGAGCTCCTGATTTCTCTTTTCCATCTTTCATTCATGCACATGGTTTATACTTATAAAGTATAGTGGTTGCTATAGGTGTGCTCCTTAAAATATACAATTCTCTTCTTCTTTTCCAACACAAAGAAATTTCCCCTTAGGAACGATTAAAGTATTATATTGGGAGTAGGAACATTCTGTGGGCTTCTGGGTGTCACAATAATAACCCTAAGTTCCGCAGTTTGTTGATTGTCCCGGTAGTCCTGATTCAAAAAGAAAGTAACAAAAACGCTAAAACGCTCATGTAAATTGCCGACAAAGACACCAACATGCTCATATATGTGCCAGAAACATAGACTGTATTAAAAATGGACACTGCATTCCTTTTGATGTCCATGCCTACTTCCGGGTTGCTATGGCCCTCAGGCTAGCAGAGCCTAGTTCTAGAAAACCGAGCCCTATGGGAATTCCAATACAAATATTCCAATCTTAGCAGACTGTTTTAACCTAATTCTAATTGATTTTTTAATGTATTTTGCCAGGATAATTATCGGTTAATTGTGTGAGGGCGGTCATAATTTCACGAACGCGTCAGATTTGGCGTTAATATTTTTTATTTCAGCTCCCATAGGATCCCATTCATCCTGACTGTCGTTGGCGCCCCTAGCGGACAGTACCACCGGAAGAAGTCAAGTGTGGGGTGTCTTCAGTTTGCGCTACTTCAGCAGAATCACTTGAATCTTTGGAAGAACTGCACCGGTCCTACCAGGAACATTGGGACACTGCTGTAATGGACTTGTGAGTTAGTAATATTAGTATTGCCATCTTGCCAGCGCTCAATAAGTGTGGCCTTGATTTGTTTAATGAATTCAGTCTGATCATTATAATTCCTGTCGCACCTCTGTACACGTCTCCAGAACAGTGTTCACATGAGAGATTCTCTTAGCGCGGCAGTGTCTATCAACGTATCTATCTATAAATATGCCAGATGGGTGCTAAAGGTTAACCTCATGCATTATTTTTAAATGACAGGGTTAAGGTTTTAAATTCCCACCACAGTTTCGGTCTTCTTCATAAGCGGGCGCCTTGTTGCCATGGTGACCCCGCCTCTTCATCACTTCCTTGCGGCCGCAGAAGACCACAGAACCGCAGGTCGAAACTGTCGAGGTATTTAAAACCTTAATCCGGTCGTTTAAAAATAACTTTATTATTATTATTATTGAAGGAGTGGGAGGAGACATGTCTTAAACGCTGTCAGTGAGCGGAAGCGAACTCATTACTCTCTGCACCATTATGGCATATATTTGAACTTTGTAGTGCACTGTCTTAACATGTCACAAGATACCAAGGACTCTCAAAAACAATCCTTCAAGGCACAGTGCCAGGTGGAAGGAGGAGAGGAAGACAGAGAAAGCAGATGGAAAGAGTGGACAATTTGCAGGCTGACTGAAACCATGCGAGTGGTTGAGGACAGAGAGAGATGGTTGCAAAGTCTTCAGTGGCGCCCCAACGGTCAGCCAGGCTATGGAAGTGGTGATGGAGATGATGATGGTGAACAGACTGAGCTACTGCAATTCACAACATACTTTAGTTATATAGCAGTTTTAATGTAAACGCAAAGCATTTCACTATACACAAAACAATATGCCAACCCTCCCACCTCTATCCCAGATAGTAAGCAGTCACAAACACACACAAAAGATGGTTAGAGGCTGATGAAAACCAATTTGGAAGAATAATAAAATGAAAATAAGAATTTGTAAACAGTGGCAGCACAAACACGGGGGGCTAAATAGAATTAAGAAGTAATGAACACATTAAGACAAGCAAATAAACAATAATTAATTAGTAATAATTTCAGCTCTTCGTTGTGTATTCAGCTAAAGGCCTCGTTAAAATCATGCGTCTTGCGCCACTTCTTAAAAATCTCACAGAGGATCTCCAGCAGGCTTTTCCTCAGTCTGGGGTTCATTGTTGCGGTGTAAGTGGTAACTTATGGGCGGCTGCGTATTTCTTCATGGGCAATGTTATCTCCGTGAGTAAGAGGTATCAGGAGTCTATGGAATCAGGTCTGCTTTCAGTCAGGGTCAGCTAGCAAGAGGAATACTTTATTTACAGAACACTGCACATGCACTGAGGAAAACAACCATTGTGATGTCATAGCAGTTGACGCCCACACAGTCAGAGTGTTCAAAGCTATGTACAATGGGATAGACACACAAAGCTACACTATTATATTTACCTAAATATACTAAATACAAATTCTAATTAAGACTGTTTCTCAACAGTCATAATGGCGAAACTAAACTTTCTTCCCAGCGGCTGGCTCCGTGACGCAGTCGGTCAGACCGTATATACATACATACTGTGCCTGTGGCTTAAAAATTTTCCATGGAATCTTTAAAGCAGTCACTCGTTTTATTATATAACGTGTTAAGAAACAAAGTAACTAAAAAGTAACTAACTGTTTTTGGATAAGTAACTAATCTAATCAAGCAGTAATCTGATTACTGCTTGATCACTGAAGGGCAATGATACAGTGAAAGCAAATCACATTCCAAGGCTTCAAATATGGTAAAAGATTGCGGCTTCGATGCACTGCAGTAGCTCGGCCTTCAGACAGAGCACTAGAAAGCACATATACACGGAGAGTCGTGAGTTCGCTTGACTTCACCGCCAGCCTTGCCGATGTTCCACCTCATCCCGAATCAAGCTGAAAAGTTCCGAGAGAATACTCATTCTGCAAACTTGTGTTCATCGTTAAGGCCGTTGTGCCGGTGTCTCTAGTCGTTTCTTTAAATAAAGACAGTTATATCAAGCTGCCGTCGTACAAGCAGACAGATAATTCCTTGCTCCTGCTCACTGAACCATTGGCTCCATCTACACTTGAAAACAGCTTGGTTCACAACGGATACGCAGAGGCAGGCATTGGTGCCCATGCCCCTTCACCCCCATCCAAATTTGGCATCCACCTGTAAAGTCACCCTCTCTCTGAAGAATAAACATATCATTCTGGCTGTTCGAAGTGCACCATCCAGCTACTCATAGCCAGAGATGGCAAGTAACGAAGTTCAAATACTCAAGTACTGTACTCAAGTAAGATGTTCAAGTATCTGTACTTTTAGAAGTACTTTTTTCTGTGATTACTTTTTACTTGTAGTGAGTACATTTTTAAGAAACATATCTGTACTTCTACTCCTTACTTTTACCAAAACGGGCTCGTTACTTTTTTTTTTTGCATTGACGGGGTAGGATAACGTCTATAAAATTAGTTAGGAGCGCTGATGTACCGAGTACAGGCCCAGTTAATAAGTGGATTTCATTTAGTCCCGAGATATAAGATACATTAGGCTAGTTGTTAATTTATTCGAGCAATAACATTGACAAACTAACATTGAAAAAATGCATTTTACATACAATTTTATTTGTAATACTTTGTACTTTATACTTTCAAAAATACTTTTTGAGTACATTTCTGAGCCTGTACTTTTTACTTTACTTGAGTAGCTATTTGGATCAGTACTTTGTAGTCTTACTCGAGTTGTTTTTTTACAAATGTATTTCACTCTTACTCAAGTAAGAAATCCCAGTCCTTTTGCCATCTCTGGTCCTAAACAACAGGTACCTGGAGGAAGGAGAGGTCCCGCTGTCCGTGTAGGTGGGTGATCTCTAGGTTACCATGGATGACCTGGCAGCCGGTGTAGAGCATTCGAAGTGTCTCGTAATGGTTGTCCTCGCTGTAGAGCAGGTCCAACTTCATGTCTGTCCCCAGGCATACTGAAAACAATCATACACATGCACACTATGACACTATGTCACCCACAAGCCATATTAGTGTTCCATCCATTGGAGGGCAGTTGCTAGTCTGGGCAGGGTTGTTCATCTAGCATAAACATCTCAGCTGATTTGTGAAAGTACTCAAAGCAGTCAGTGTTTTGTGATGTGATCAAAGCCAGTTGTGTAGAACATATTTCTGCTGCAGTC
>OMKY01230359.1:0-10516 GCA_900302395.1 Bregmaceros cantori | reverse complement strand
TCAAAGGAGTGTTCTTGGGGATAACTTCAGAAATAAAACAAGAGTATTTATAAAATCTACGATGCAGCAGTGAAGTAGGAATCATTGCAGGACTCTCTGCAGCGTGTTGTTGTGGGCTCGCCCCGACACACAACGAGACCTCGGCTGTAGAGCGCTACCAGCGGCCTCTGTAGCGAGTTGCTTTGGGTTCGCCGCAACAAATATTACATAGCATTAAACAGCTGACAGGAACGAAATTAACCGTTCCGGGAACAATATTTTTTTGTTCTAACCGGTTCAGGAACGTCAATTTATTGGTGGAACACATAACCGGAAACGTTATAATTCTGTTTCTGTTCGGAACGAAACGTTTGGGAAAAAATATTGGTTCAAAGCCCTGCTTTCTACACCTCACTTTTACAAAAACTTGTTAGGCTTTGAGACTATATAAATATACTCTTATTGTCGTGACACAGATGAATTCACATTCGGTAATGCAGTCTCATGTAAAAAGAAACAGAACGCACTGCATACTTGTGACATTTTCTACAATAGGTATCATTATACTAACACGACAAGCTAAGAAATGATTATTTCCTGATATAAGCAGCTACATTTTGTAGTACCTCAGGTTTTATACATTGAGTATCTACTCAAGTAAATAATCTGGGTAATTTGGCCATTTCTGGCTATTAGTCTATTTAGAGGCCAAAAGTTTTGAATCTTCATCTGTGGTTCCCTAAGTTGGATTCCATGCAATGACATTGCATAACTGTGAAGACAGAAGTTAATATGAACGTTTGATCTTAATGTGTCAATATTTGTACAGTAAAGCCCAATTCGCACTGCCATTGAATTACGTGGGGACCTCTGGTAATTCGCAATTACCTCTGCATTGTTTTGTTGCACGTTCTGAGGGGATTAGTAAAAGCCTGTCTTTTGCTCAATTTAAAAGACATTATGATGCATGTGCCGTATTTTTGCTTGCCCACACATGTACACACATACACAGACTTTAATCTCAAACACACGCACGTGTGAGTATTAACAAAGTTAAATTCAGAATTCAAACCATTATGGTATTTCGCTGAATCACAGTTGGTAACTCACAGTGGAATTATTACTTTGCAGATCACTGGCATCGCACATTCATACGTCCTCTGCAACTATTCCAAATTACCAGGGGTCCATAGGTAATAAAAGTCCAGTGTGAATTGGGCTTAAGTTGAAAGATGTTGTACGACCTTTTAAAAATTATTTTATTTGTTGAATACCTGATGGCGGCCAGGCCACACCCAGGTTCATTCAGTTTGATACCCCGTAAGAGATGAGAGAGACACATTTTCAATATGGCATGAAGCACCCATTGACCAGGACAATATCACGGCCAGACCTACCGGTGGATCTCAAGATAGTTGAAAACTTGTCCCCGTTCTGGGTTCAGTGGAATTTTACGTTACTTTCACAAACTCACGAGTTAAATATGCATTGTTGAATGTGTTTGCATATTGCAGCGCGCAATATGCAAGGAGATTCTTGCTAAATTTCATTGGACATTTTCTCTTCTTTTGACAATTTAAGTGAACATTGTTTCGCTGGGTTATAGAAATCCGAAGTTTGGGGGCATGGGAATATTTTTACATGCAATGGCTTTGGGCATTTTCTCCCTACTGACAACTTTCCGCATATCAAGACTGCTGCTCCAAGACAGCCCCACAATCTTATTGCTTTGGCTTAGTTCACAGCACCGGCGCCGTGAGATCGCTTCCCCTCACGGTCAATACTGCACGTCCCCACTCTCTCATCCCCGCTTCACATGAACACTGTCAGAGAAAATGGGTCTTGGGCAGAAGAAAAGAAAAAGTTCCATTCCTCCTTTCCAAGCATGTGCTGCATATCCTAAAGGTGTTGGTTGGGAGACTTTGTCAAGCCCTACTGAAAACAAGGCAAAATTTAAGTGAATTATGCCATGCATGTTGATAGGGCGACAATAATGTCAGCATAGAAAATAATCTGGCGCAGTGCGTTGTGCAAATGTGCTGTGATCTGCCTGTTCATCGCCAACTGACTGGGGACTATACGTTGCATGTCGAGTCTTTGCACATGAAGACTCATTGAATGTGTTGCACCAGAGGTACGCCGGAGTGAACAAGTTATTTGCATGCTGGTAAAGAAAAGCTTGCGACGGAACGGAAGAACCACGTTCTGCATTTCCTCGCTGGTATCTTTATGAACCAGAGTATAAAGGGACTTCGCCAAGTGGATTTAGATAACGCAGAGAGGGTGGACGTAGAAGCGATGAGCCGCATACCTGATGCCCCACCTCTCTGGGGTTTTTCACACCTGGCACGTCCAGACACCAGGTGAGGAAAAACGAAACTGCTAGAAAAATGTTTTACATAAGTGTTATTGGGTCCAAAAACGTTGCTGTAGTCTGGATGATACGTGCAAACGACATTGAAAAAAAAAAAAACGTGTGGTCATCACTCAAGTTTGAGCCAACGGGTGGTTGACCAACTCAAGCTGGATTTTCTCAGTAGGGTACAGCATTGTGCACGGTTCTCAGTGGTCATGACCTTCCTCAGGGTTCTTGCTTCTAATAAAATTAACCTACTTCACAAAACGCGTATGTGGGGAATCTTAAAAAAAAAAAAAAACACATCTTTGTTGTAAAGATTCAGTGAATCGCATATGAAATTAGCATGATCACAGCCAGAATGCTGCTCAAATGAGACGCATGAGGACCCAATGGCCCAATTCTCTGCAATGGAAATGTGTTTCAAAGACACTTCAGCGCTAAAATTCTAGTTTCCCAATGGGAACCCCTGGGAAGCAGAGTAGAAATTTCTAAAATGGGTAGTTCAAGCTGGCGTTGGTATGAGAATGATTTGAAGGAGGAGCACACAACAGTTTCAGAGGAGTTCAAGATTTTATTAGTTTAAAATGGAATGAGTGAACCGGTTTCAAGATAAACTTCATATCTTTGACTACATTAAAACATTGTGTCCCAAGTTTGTAGACAACAAAGCGCTATGACTGCTACGCAAAGCCAGAACAAGCGGATGAGGTTCAACAGTTGATAGAATGGAATATCATGAAAGTGGAATTGTCTGAATGTTAATCTCCATAAATTAAATAAGATTGCGAGTAGTAATGGAGTCAGAATTTCTGAAATGCATCTCTAAACACATCAGCTAATTCGGTCCTTGAACATGAAATAGCTTTAGCAACAACCTCCCAGGCTTCTACACCCTCCCCTCCTCACATGTTCAACATTTATATTTTCATGAATGCATTCAGAAAAACAAGACTGGTGCTTTTCAATACTCGTGGAGGGGACAGGTTAGTGTGGCAGGTCGTGGTGGACCAGCTTGTAGTGAGCTCCACAGGATGGGCAGCGCTGGGCCTCTCCCTCGTGCAGCCAGAACCAAACCACGCAGGTCTTGTCCTCTTCACCTGCAGGTCAGAGACACATGAGCTCCACTTTCTGGTTTTACTTTCACAGCGCAACAAGAAGGCAAACATAACTACAGTGTTCTTGCATCGATCAAGTTAAATTTTAGACAAACGTCAAGTCTCTCTCTCGGTGTATCCCCTCAGCTGATTAACTCTCTCCCCTAGCGATTGGCCAGACAGCTTTGGCACGCCCTATACATTCTACCCGCTCCTAAACAGTATACTGCTTGTTTTTCTACCCACCACGTTCCCCTGTTCCACCTAACCAAGATGGAAAAAGTGTTGTGGATGTGACATGTTCTCTTGTCACGTCGCTTGGCTCTCGCCCACAGTGCTGGGGTAAGAATCCCCTAAACTACTGCTGCCTTCTCACCCTACGTGCTTTTCCGTGGTACTCATGGAAATAGGAGAGTTCCTCAGAACAGAGCCATACCGCCAAGATAATTCCAATTTAGTTATATTCTGTCGTTTGACTAAAATGGTTCGGACGGAACATTTATCCCATTTCACAAACTGTCCACACTTGCTTTTTGACTGACAGCAGAGGCATATACTTGGGGGACACCTAATAAGTGTTGCAGCATGCAGACAGACAATAGGCACATTTTCCAAAGAATATGCAAACCATATAAAAATGTAAAGAAATAATTAAACCAATTTCCTAGTAAATGTGCTCTACAGAATTTCGTCACACTACTACAGAAAACAAGTTTGCGTACAGATGCAGCCGACAATCCTCTTGTTGGTAACTGAGGGCACCATGTGAGGGTCAGCTTTGGATCCGGCACACTGCTCAGGAGCGTGCATGCTGTAGGGATCCTGACACACAGAGAGAAAGCATTAGTTTACGACTCAAGGCCCCGTTATACCCAACGGAGACGGATGAGATGTGCCTGTCCGTTCCAGCCGTTGCTCCCGGTGTCTGTGTTTATACCTGCGTCCGTATACGGATATTGATCCATTTCGCCCGCAGCTCAATGGATTGCCAAGCGACCGACCTACGGACAAACTGACGGGTGAAACTACCAACGGAACCGGGTGAAAGCGTCCGTTTCCGTTACTTACGGAGGGTATAAAATGTGCCTTTAATCCGTTCACCCCATCTCTTAATATTGAGGGAAAAAAAGAAAGGCAAGTAATAATAGAACTGTTCGGGCAGGAATCTGCAAGTTACACTTTAGGCCTCCTGTAACGCTCTAGGGGCCATTTCACTCACACATTTTGAAAATAGTAAAACTAGTTTCTTGATGTTCCATTTCCCGGCTGCATAAGCTCTCGGCCCACTCTGGAACAAGCATAATTTTTAATGAAACGGCGAATGAATGAGTGAATGTGGAGCCAACTTCTGCGTCCTCTCACGTAGGTATCGGCGATCGTCTGAATGAATCCAGAACTTTAATGAGTTGGTAAGGCAGCCAGTTTGCATGTTGGTTTGGGCTTGTTCGTTTAAGGAGAACTTTAGTGAATAAAACCTACGCTTTTTGCATTCTCCTTTGATGCATTTATGTGAGCAACGCATAACAAATTAAAATATATGAAATCAACTTTAAGTGCACAGAGATATTTTCTTTTTAACAACGTATTCATGTAGATTTGTTATCATTGTGTCATTGTTAGGGGTGAGAATCTTCCGATTACGGTTCTGAAGGACCAATTTGATTATGAAATGATTATTGATGGCTTGCATAATTGTCTCACAGAATGAGCAATCGTCACTTGCAGTAAAAAAAAAAGGATTTTTAAGAAGAAACAAATGATATAATGTTCTATTAAATTTTTTTAAAACATACAATTTCCATAGCATTTTTTTTCAATTAAAATGACAAAAACAATTACATTTAGGGTGGTTTCATGCTGCACTAGGAGTTGAACAGAAGCGATTTAAAGCAAATAATTTGTTAAAAATGATTTCATTCAAGTTTAGATTCTTCAAATTGTTTAGGAAGAGGGTGATCAGTGGTTTTAGGACATGTCATATTATCTCTTTATCAAAATGGAGTTAAAACAGATGTTTCAGCCGACAGTAGAATTCAACTTGATGCCACTTCAACTCGATGCCCCCAGCGATCCAAGTCCACAGCCTTGGATCGCTTGCTTGTCCATGCTAATGCCATTAGCATGATGTTCGCTTTCCCCTATGGCCCACTGCGCGTGCACCTAATCCACGTAACACACCAAGGTCATAACCCACAAAGGGAAGCCTGATGTGCTGACACCATAGACTGTATATTCAGTCTATGGCTGACACAGAGTGTCCTGGGTGGCCTCTGTGTGTACAGCCAGTCAGAAATGCTAGAGCTAGAATGCTCAAGGTGTGCCGGAAAATACGGACGGGCTTATATGGAAATGCATAGCAAAAACTGAAATGGATGGGCTGCGCTGGAAAACCCGGAACGGATTTCGAGGGGGAAAAAAAAAAAATGGATCGAGATTCGGGAGTCTGGATCGTAATTTTTTTTTGTGCTTGCCAATCCGGATCCGCATTTTTGCTCATATTGGCGGCCGATCCGAATATTTGATCGGGACACCCTTAATATATTATATTATATGGCAATGTTATGTTTTATACGTTTAATTCATGATTACTTGAAGTGCTGGAAGAGCTAAAAGAGGGCCTCAAACAGGCCTAGGTTGGCGAGGGTTAAGCCTTTTTAGACCATAACGAATTAATAAGTTATACAACTTTAAGTTTGAAAGGATAAGCAACATGGGGAAAAGAAAGAAAACGCCCCACCACATCCCTGGCAACACTTGCCTAAGATAAATATATTTAGAGATAAATATAAACATTACCTTTCAATGTCACCAACAACAAGATTACACGACAATACAATAAAGTAATTATACTTCTAGGGCTGAAACCATTATTCAAGGTACTCAAGTTGAATCAACTCAAATAAGCGTCTTTTTTGAAGTTACACGGACAATTTTAAATGTGCAGTCAGATCATACTATCTCCTCACATATTCAACGCTGCCACTCCATATATGAAATGTATTTGGTATTTCAAGTTATTATTTTGCCATTTTATTTGGGTAGCTCCAACTGAAGGCAATGTGTCGGTTTTCATTTCGTTTTTGTGGAAGCTAGTCACACCTCTTATGCCTTGAGGTGAAATTAAAAATGGTTAATGAAAAAGTAAATTACTTCAACAAACATTCAAACTTCAAAAACATTCATTATTCAGTGAAATACCTTATTTTCTATTGTATATTCATAATTGCTACAAAAACTAATTTTCCCCGAATGATCAATTTGAATCGAAACATCTTGTTGGAATAATTGATTATTAAAATTTGGTAGTTGCAGCTGTAAATACTTCTATGTAAAATTATGCTACATTCAATTTCCTCACCGCTCCCTCAAATAGTAACCCTGGTAGAGCTCACCGTTCCCAGCTTGGCAGTGCCCATCAGAACCTTCTCCATACCAGTAGCTTGTTCTTCATCACTAGGAATACCTGACAAAGATTGACAGAGTTAGACGGGTTGGAGGATCTATACTAGGATTAACTAATAGACATGCACCATCGCTCATATGGTGCACTTGTGCCTTAGTAGCGCACCATCGCGCGAGCCTGGCGAATCAGAACCTACACACTGGCATTGGGTTTGGTAAAACCAAGGTTGGAAAACGTTTAAAAAAAGGGTCAATCAAATCCGTGTTATCTCGTCACAGCGCAGTAGGAGGGAATCCGACAGCTAGCCTGATTTTCCCAGTAGGAGGGAATCCGTACCGACAGCTAGCCTGATTTTCCCAGTAGGAGGGAATCCGACAGCTAGCCTGATTTTCCCAGTAGGAGGGAATCCGACAGCTAGCCTGATTTTCCCAGTAGGAGGGAATCCGTACCGACAGCTAGCCTGATTTTCCCAGTAGGAGGGAATCCGTACCGACAGCTAGCCTGATTTTCCCAGTAGGAGGGAATCCGTACCGACAGCTAGCCTGATTTTCCCAGTAGGAGGGAATCCGTACCGACAGCTAGCCTGATTTTCCCAGTAGGAGGGAATCCGTACCGACAGCTAGCCTGATTTTCCCAGTAGGAGGGAGTCCGTACCGACAGCCTGATTTTCCCAGTAGGAGGGAGTCCGTACCGACAGCCTGATTTTCCCAGTAGGAGGGAATCCGTACCGACAGCCTGATTTTCCCAGTAGGAGGGAATCCGTACCGACAGCCTGATTTTCCCAGTAGGAGGGAGTCCGTACCGACAGCCTGATTTTCCCAGTAGGAGGGAGTCCGTACCGACAGCCTGATTTTCCCAGTAGGAGGGAGTCCGTACCGACAGCCTGATTTTCCCAGTAGGAGGGAATCCGTACCGACAGCCTGATTTTCCCAGTAGGAGGGAATCCGTACCGACAGCCTGATTTTCCCAGTAGGAGGGAATCCGTACCGACAGCTAGCCTGATTTTCCCAGTAGGAGGGAATCCGTACCGACAGCTAGCCTGATTTTCCCAGCCCTAATGCAAACGTGCAATGCATTGAAAATGCGTTGGTTCTGGCTCGCCAGGCTACCATGGCGGTTTAGTGGCGTCTCAAATTGAACCTCGGTTTTTGACGCTGCGCTACCAACTTTGAATGGCGGCAAGGAACGGACTACACACAGCCTAAAAGTCAGCGCCTATAACCTATTCGTGGACTGGTCCGCAAAGTCAAAGTCATTTCTTTTCAGCTACGAAGACATGTCGGCTATTTAATGCGAGCAATGCCCATCGTT
The DNA here is from genome assembly GCA_900302395.1 of Bregmaceros cantori. Taxonomy (NCBI): domain Eukaryota; kingdom Metazoa; phylum Chordata; class Actinopteri; order Gadiformes; family Bregmacerotidae; genus Bregmaceros; species Bregmaceros cantori. The sequence goes on along the minus strand of OMKY01230359.1, from coordinate 2,370 downwards.
CATGCACAGGGGACAGTATTTAGAGAGCACTACCCTACACACGAAAACATGGTACACCATAGAACATAAAGTGTGCCCTACATAGTTTGTACTTGTAGGGCTGGCCCTACTAACTATGGAACATACTAGGAGTACCTGATGGACATGGACATTGTTAGAGAGGTTTGAATGATCACACTGTTCTGAGTCAACCTAATTAATAGGGATGCATCATCAGTTGCATAATCAGCGAGGTCTGCTGGTAAGGGCGGTGGGCGACGCTGAATTGCATCGCAAACAGCGCCCACTCAATCACGCATTAATTTTAACCTCCGCTCGATCTCACTCACTCGCTCGCACAAGCACACACACACACAGCTCAAATGTCGTCCTTTTTAATATCGGAAATTTGTACATTGATCTGCACACGTTCTGTAACAATCCTGCGGAGTTTGTCTGGATTTGGTGGCTATAGTGTTCCTGAGTTTTAAAAAAATACTAACATCAAAAGAATATACCTTCCTCCATCGAGCCGCTGTGCAAGTTTTGCCCCAACATTCAACTTTGCGGCACAGTGTTGTTTGAAGTGTTAATTCATTTAAAAAAACATTTGTCCAAGTGGGTAGCAGACATCGTGAAAGAAAGCTACCACGCACGCACACCAGACCGATTTCACCCTGGCATCCCTGATGTACAAATAAAATTAAACATTTTTTTAATTATATTTAATTATATTTTTGCCTCCATGACGTAGAAAAACGAGGTCCCACTTGAAGACAATCTGGCCCCCTGACCAATTTCACCCTGGCATCCCTGGTCTAATTATTCAGGTCAAAATGTCTAAAAATGATTTTTATGTAAAGAGGATTTGGTAGATATTCTACAAATGTCTCGACTTGTAATATGCAAGTTTATTCAACCGACTGGAATGCAGACAGCATAAAGAATCATTTGAATTTAAGTGACATTTAGTTTGCACTATGCATAGGTTTTGTCATAGATACATACAATTTTGGATATGTTCAAAGGGGACGAACATACTTTTGAACGTTTATTAAAATGTAAGTCGTACCAAAAGCATGTACACCAATGCGCGTGACAGAGTAAAATACATTTGTAAAAAAAAAACAACTTGAGTAAGACTACAAAGTACTGATTCAAATGTCTACTCAAAGTAAAAGTACAGGCTGAGAAATGTACTCAAAAAGTATTTTTGAAAGTATAAAGTACAAGTACTACAAATATTTTGTATGGAAAGTGCACTTTCAATGTCAGTTTGCTAATGTTATTGTTCGGATAAATTACTAACAACCTAGCCTAATTATGCTATAGGGCACACCCAGAAACTAAATGAAAATGACTTTTTAACAGAGATTGTACTTCGCATTAGCACCCTCTGACTTATTCACATGTCACCTATTATCCTACCTCGTTGTTGTGCAAAAAAAAACATTAACATTTTTGTTGAAAATCTATCGAGTACAAAAAGTAAACCACAGAAGAACGTAGGTCTAGAGGTACAGATACTTGAAAATTCGACTCAAGTACAAGTAACAAGTATTTGTACTTTGTTACTTGCCATCTGATGGCGAGTCCCGGCTGGGGGCAAGAATCTGCTTTTATATATGCAACCGATTATCGGTGACTAATCGATTATAGAATTACAATCGACAATCGGCAAAGAAATGATTCACCGTTACCGTCAGTTTTGTGCTGATATTGCACCATTTAGCGACACAATTTATTTATTACTTAATGAAAATATGAAACATTAAAATGAGCAGTTAAAAAACACGAATATGAAGAAAACCATGACAATATTACGGTAGAGATGAGGCAGAGGACATGTATTGAGCTAGTGTCTGGGGAGGTAACTTACTCTATGTATATGTTGGTGAAGAAGAACGATACGTTCTGGTAATTGTTGTTCGCTGTGAGAATTTGGGGTATTTTAAAAGGTAAATTATCCAACCGATTAGTCAATTAATCGTGTCAAAAATGGGCAACCAATCGACTGTTAAAATAATCGCTAGTTGGTAGCTAATCTATCATCTATTGGAGGGTAAAATTAGTTGGTAACTAATCTATCATCTATTGGAGGGTAAAATTAGTTGGTAACTAATCTATCATCTATTGGAGGGTAAAATTAGTTGGTAACTAATCTATCATCTATTGGAGGGTAAAATTAGTTGGTAACTAATCTATCATCTATTGGAGGGTAAAATTAGTTGGTAACTAATCTATCATCTATTGGAGGGTAAAATTAGTTGGTAACTAATCTATCATCTATTGGAGGGTAAAATTAGTTGGTAACTAATCTATCATCTATTGGAGGGTAAAATTAGTTGGTAACTAATCTATCATCTATTGGAGGGTAAAATTAGTTGGTAA
>OMKY01230357.1:0-13426 GCA_900302395.1 Bregmaceros cantori | reverse complement strand
ATTGTCTGTATTCACTTGTTACACATTTCATATTTTTTTCAAATCACTGTGTAAACAGGCAAGGAACAGAAAGTAGAAGTGCTTGTAGCAGACGGTGCACCAACTTTCCAGTGTTGTTCTGTCTAGGTTTATTTTAAGATTTCCCCGAGGCAGTAGGTCAAGACCTGACCATAGAGTTTTAGCGATCTGCTTTTGATTATTCACATTATTGGTATATGTAAGATTTCCCCTGGTGCACCCAGGAAAAGTGACAACCTTCCCGAATAGAGATCAAGCAACATAGGCGCTATATGAGTCCAAAGAAAGAAAGCCCCAGTTTCATGATTCCACGTCCGTCGAGGCTGTTGATCCAACAGGGTTTGAGACGTCAGTTTGCAGAGTTCTCATCCATTGCATGATGAGGTGTTGGAACTTCATGATCGTGTTGCAAAATTTTGTCATCCTATTTACATACCTGCTGTATGTACAAACACCAGAGCTGTTGGGACGCTGTGTAAATTGTAGATAAAAAATATTATTAAATCATTTGCAAATCCTTTTCAACCTATATTTAATTGAATGCACCGCAAAGACAATATATTTCATCTTCAAACTGAGAAACTATTTTCTTTTGGAAATAATCACTCACCAAATGCATGCCACACGCACACAAGGAAACACTCAAGGTATTCTGATGCAGAATTTCAGCGCGTCTGCTAGTGACCACTTATATGAATAAGGTTTTATTACACTCGTTGGAGGTTCGCCACGCTCCGTAGGTATATACCTTAACAGTGGGACGTGAGGTGCAGCTCGCTGCTGCCGGTGGTAATCATCCCTCGCCCTGGGTCATCATCTACGTTTTCAAGCTGAGACCCGAGACCTCTCCGGCTCCCCGAGCGTCCAGTCCTTCAGCTCGTCCTGCCTGTATATCTCTTCCAATTACACAGCAGGGTGACCCACACTAAAGACAACCTCATAACCAAGTACATTCCATACTGGAGCAGCAGCAGCAGCAGCCGCAGCGCAGTCTAAACAGCAATCAAAGGTTCATATGCATTTTTCACTTTAATGAACGGTACATACTCAGTGGGGATAGAGGGGAATATGGGGGGTGGTACTGATTATACCTGCCGTGTGCTGCTACTTGATGTGCGCTTGCAAAAACACCAGCTCATCAATGTGATTGCCTACATTTCTCTATCTGTTTAATGATTCGTGCTACGTCTGTTTGTTCAAACTCACACATATTGGCCTATGAATACTGATTAATGGACAGATGGATGGATATTTCATTTTCGTGATTTCATTTTCACCCAAGTTGTCACTGGCAAATATACAAGGGTCCTGCACTGTGCTTGAATTTACGACCATTTACAAGTCTTACCTTCTAACTACGTTCAAAATGTCAGTGTAAAGTCATGTGTTTCGAGATTTCCCCTGGAAACATCTAATGACTTGGCTCGATGTACGAATGTGTCTGTGTTCAATAAGGGAGGAGGTGTATAATTGACAAAGGCTGCGTCACACTCACATACTCCTTCCTGCGTTTCTCGTGGGAACCTCCAATAAACCCGGCAGAAGAAGACGACACTGAAACATTAGCAGTTAGCACCGAGGCTACCAAATGATACACAAGTGTGTCCAATCGTACGCTACGCGGCTAATGCTGCGGTACACATGCGTGCGTCAAAATGTCACCCTGCGCTAGCAGCTTTGCTGACTAACTGCTAGTTGTGTCGCACTGAGCACCGTCGCGCACAGGGCGGGGGGGCCCCGGCATTGCAATTACAGCCCCAGCTGCTCTGCCAATGATGTGTTGCTCACTAACGGGCCACAGCACAGTTAGGCTAATTTAGTGGTGAATGATGGAAGGCGCAACCCCCTGCAAATTGTTGCCTTTTTTTCCCCCATTGCCCATGTCTGGCTGGGCTTGATCTTGCAGCAACCCTGAAAGTTGCATTGACTTTAAGGACAGGCTGTCTAGTTTAAACTCCGGAGGGAGAGCGAGGGAGAGAGAGAGATAAAGAAATAGTGACAGTGAGAGTGAGATAGGGAGAGGGACAGAAAGAAGGGGTCCACAAAAGAATAGGGGTACAACAAAAGAATAGACAAGTGCACCCCGGTAGCTCTGTTAGACAGTGCACTACAAATCACACATGCCATAATGGCGCGGAGAGACCTGAGTTCGCTTCCCATCAATGACAGATTTGTTGGTTCAGCCTGCTGTATGTTGTCATAATTTATTAATTTATATATTTATGTGGATAGTTTCATTATTTATAATGAGAGCAGAATGAGTAGCATGCAAGTTGACATGGTGATTTCACAAATTTTTGCGAATAAGCACAGGAGATCATTATGGTCAGTTTGTACCCCAGAAAAGAGGGTTGCACCAGATATAACTTTCCCCGCATAGCAAGGTGTTGCTGGCTCGTAGACGGAAAAAAGGGAGGCCCAAAAAGGTTTTTTAATAATCCCTAATCTAAGCCGAATGAGGCAGTTCCCTGAAACGAAACAGGCTTCCCATCATCAAAATTGGGTTTTGCCCCGCGCCTTCCTATTAGCTAGCCTAACCTTCGACCCCCTTCCCTAGCATTCCTGTTGACAAAACATGATTTATGTGCTGTGGCATTTTGCGTCAGAAAAGCATTTTCGGGGGATAGGTGCTGGTGGCGGTGGGGCCGCTGGAGAGAGAGGGTGTCTAGCGGAGGTAAACGTAAGTAACAGGTGAATACAGCTCAGAGCCCCAATTATTGTCGTCATCTCATGTCTGCAAGTGCTGACAGCCATTTTCTTCCCCCCTCTTTCCGTGGACATGATTATCGTTTCACCCTGGAGGAAACAGAGGAAGTGCTTGTTGGGTTACACTGACATCGATGACGGAGCGACACAGAAGATTTGGCTTTTGTGTTGACCTCCTGTTTGTTCCTCTAATACCTAATCTAACGGGTGGGAATATGAAAACCAGATCGACTCTGCAGACTTTAACAAAAAGTTGCCTTGTGCATGTGAAAAAGAACCCAGACGTGTACACAAACATACGTACCTGATTCCACACACCCCGACACGCACACTCAAGGGGGTACACGGCAACTTGAAAGGAAACTGCACTCATATATATTCACAGGCACAAACAGACGCACACATCTTTCCAATTACCACACGCCAACACACATACTAATGTGCTGACCTCATAATGACTTATGGGCCAAGATAAGGCAGCTCACATTGTAAATCAAGTGGCCACACCGTCCACACAATCCGGCATCAAAACGCAGCCGACAAACATTTTTCACAACTTCCTGCCTCAGCCATCGCTTGTTTGTGATTTGGGTGAATTGCAAGGGCGTGTGTTTGAGTGTGTGGGTGTGCGTGTCTCATGGTCGTTGTGCTTACAAATGCATGCCTGTGTACACTTAAATTAAACTAGAAATCACTGAAAGACTGCAGAACTAAAGTGATTTGTCTCACTAGTTTGGTGTGTTTTTTTTTTCTGAGTCTTCAATCAGTCACCTTCGTCACCACATTTTGGACAGTTTTTTGCACGTGCACCAACATTCCAACATGTTGGATTAGGGCCTTTTGCATAGTCCCACTTTTAAATATTTAATGTTAAACTTTAACATCATCCAATAGGCTACTTTCCCATGCCATTCGCAACTCCACAGTTTGTTTGCAGACAAACAAACAACCAATCACGACTGAGCTTGACTGCGGTGTTTATGGAATAAGTAACGTATATCCAGAATGCATTGCTTCGACGCGGACGCGGAGGTGTTGATTTGGCAGTGACCGCAAGAGTGAGAAGTTGGTGAAAGAGTTTAGGCAACTCATGCCATTTTGACACCCCTCAAAACGGTGCCATTGTTAGAGATGAAAGGATAGGTTTACTCTGCCTGCGTCAGACGTTGCTTGGCCTACACGAGTGAGCGAGAAATGGACCCTTATCATTGGGGAGAGCCAAGATGGGGATGGTGGATGTCCAGTGTCACATTGAAGGAAAGAGGTGTCTCAAGTAAGCATTTGAGAGTGAGGATGGAAGTGGAGACTGTGGCAGATGTGGTTAGGAAAGGTAGACTGTGGTGGTTTGGACATGTTTTTAGAAAGAATGATAACAACTGGGTGAAGAAAGTTATGTCTCTGAGTCAGTTGTGGGAACAAGGCAGTCCTGAACCGTCAAAGCAAGCCACACTAGAGTGGTGTCCACACTAGAGTGAAAAACGTTTTTTTTCATTCTCATTTGCACGTATCATCCAGACTACAACAACGTTTTTGTGCCTAAAACGGGAAAAAAAGTAATACGCCTTGCAAAGTCAATCAGTTTTCATAGCCGTTTCGTTTTTCTCACCTGGTGTCTGGATGCGCCAGGTGTGAAAAACGGCAGAGAGAGGTGGGGCTGCGGGGGGTGTGGGGCGTCAGGTCATCGCTTCTCCGCCCAGGGTGGACGGAGTAAGTTATTCATCAAGATACTCGGGTTCATAAAGATACCTGCGAGTCTATGCAGAATGTGCTTGTTCCGTTCCGTCGCAAGCTTTTCTTTCTCAGCATGCGAATAACTTGTTCACTCCGGCGTTTGGTCCAACACATTCGATGAGTCTTCACGTGTAAAACTCGACATGTAACGTAAAGTCCCTAGTCAGTCAGTTGACGATGAAGAGGCAGATCACAGTGCATTTGCACAACACACGGCGGCAGATTATTTTCTATGCTGACATTATTATCGCCCTATCAACATGCATGGCATAATTGACTTTAATTCACGTTTCCGTTGCTGTTAGAAGTTTGTTTAACAACCGCTACATACTTGTTTGTAGCGGTTGTTTGTGTCACCCCGCCAGTTATGGGCACTTCGTTCACGTCAGTGCGAGTGAATCAGTACACACATGACACACAAACACATACACACACACACATTGCCTTTTTAAGTGTTAACTAAGATTCTTGGTTACTCTATCACTTGAACAATAAAACGATCAAAACACTAAAACAATGAAAATGATTGCATAAAAATAATTGCTCTGAGTTATTAAAGAAATGCGGATTATCGCTGCTTCCTGAGACTCCGGGCAGATTTGGAGTTGTGCAGTGTTGTAACGCTACAAGATATTATGTTTGACTGGGCCGAACATCGCCAACATGATATGGCCGTGTTCACCCCAGTTGCTCAATAGTAATAATAATAATAATTACTCTGTAATACCCCCCCCACACACACACACACACTCTGTTTGGTCTCCCTGGCACAGGTACTCGGCGGTTATTCCACATTTAATGGAAAGTCTATAGTGTTACTTGCGCGCAGCGTTAGCTTGTTTTTAATGCCTGCTTTCGCGGTAAAGGATGACAGCGATGGGGGTAGGTGAGGGAGGGGGGAGGAGGATTGCGCATGCTCGTGCGTCTCCCAGAAACGTTTTCTCCAGGACAGAGCCCCTGTGTGTAGACGCAGATCTTAAAAATATGTTTTTAAAGCAAATTTAAAAACTTTTTGTTTTGTTTTAGTGTAAACTGGGCTTACGAGTCCAGTTCAAACCAGCTGTGCCTGATTTAATCCTATCAAACCAGATTTAATCCTATCACTATCACTCTAAATAAAGAATGAAAAACAGTCAATACCAAGATCTGTACAATGGATATTGATAACAGTGGGCACATTTTCATGACGCAAAGGTGCCGATGGCAGCAAGATCCGAACATTTAGTCCGCGGCTGCAGGAAGTACGGCCCATATCGGAAACGTCACATCTGACCATTCTGTGGACACTGGACATGAGGGCTGGGTATCGATTTGAATTTCCTGAATCGATTCGGTTACGATTCCATTCACAATTCTATTTGATTGATTGATTTTTTTAACTTATTGCTGGATTGTCGCTTTAAAATAAATACTGTCCCACAGACAAAACAGCCCCATGTGTATTTGTATTTGGAATTGTATCTGGCTATGGGTAATATGGCATACCCCTGCCAGGGTTTCTGGGCAAAATAATCTAATTTGAAATGATTGATTATCTTTGTATTTGATGTTTTGAACCCATCCCTAATGAACACGTCTACAAAGTTTGTTTGTATTTTTGTTTATTAGTTATTCAGTTACCCATTTTGTAAACTAAAAATAAATAAATAAAAGCAGATTCTCGAAAGCTGTCAAGACGATACTTATTTCCCTCGCTGTATGCTTTGTCACATCTTGCTGCCAGATAGAACCCACAGGGCTGGAGTTTGACAGGTGTGAATTAGATTCTATATAAACCTGCCATGTCGCTCCCTATCCTGTTTGTTTCTCCCCAAGTTTGTGTCAAGTTTGAGTAAACGATTCCAATAACATGAAAATTGGAGCCGCTCCTTGCTCGCTTTCCACCCTAATCGGGATGAGATATTTTTGCCAATTATTCATTCCCGAATTGTCTGTGTGATTGGAGACAGAGTCAGAATGGTGGCTCGCTTATCAGACCAATGCCGCATTTTGCAGAGATGTGTTAGGCTGATTGACATCTTTCTTCAGCGTTATACAGCACAAATTAATTTGCCCGAGCAATATATTATCCTCACACACACTCTGCATTTCACTCACCCTCACACACAATCACACACACACACACAGCCATGGTCTGTGTTAGTTCATTAGACTCGCTTCAATCAAGACCAGACCACAGTAATAATTTCATTATTATGGATATTATAAACTGCCTGGAACTCCTGTGCCTCTATTTGAAGAAAAAAAAAAACAATTCAATATTTTTGCAGACCACAACAGCCAGAATGGCATTTGATGGTCCGTCCTTCTGAATTTTCATTTAGAACCAATATTGTCCAACCGGATTCTCGAAGAAGGATCGGAGCATTTGATTAAATTTCAAGAGAATTTGAGTTGACATACATGCCATCTTTAAAAAAAAAGTTTTTATTGTAGTGCACCCAAATGCAATGAGATAACAACAGTTATCGGACAGTTCAATAGCAGATTGCATTATTGCAGCAGTATTTAATTACTGTCAAGTCGACATTGATGGGTGAAATGCTAATGGTTGAAATGCTAATGTAAAAATAAATGCTTGGCCCACGAAAAGCCTCGCAAACATCACAACATTGACCTCAGCAAGCTTTAACCTGCGATCAACAAGTTATCAGCTCATCAACCATAAGATTTATTCATTGCTAAGAAAAGTATGGTGCCTCAGGATGTGTCAGGACTGTCTACAGATGAGGATTGATCTATGGAACCAGTTGCGAGAGCCTGCCCAGGAGGTCGTAAATGATGGCAAACTGCTCAATACAATGACAGAAGCCATTTAATTCGAGCATGCTCTTGCATTACTCGGGGCGATCTTGCAGCCCCCAACAAACTCAATTTGCACTGAAGTCCATTCAATCATCAGTAAAAAAAAACACTGCAGTGTTTTGGCACAGGAGTCTCAACATAGCATGTGGTTTTCAGTAAGGAATATTACCTTGAGTTGCCTTGGCAGAATCTTACAGTTTAGACATAATTCTATCAGCTGCGCGGTTGATAAATGCTACTTGATAGTGTGGAGCAAGACATTCTCAGACGAATAGCAATATTTCTTCCTGATTAGATCTTTACAAAGAACAGAATGTGGCTGTGCTGCAGTGGTAATGTGAATGTTAGGAACTCTGTCTTTTAGCACCTTGGACCTTATTTCTAGGATTAATTGTTGCCATTTTCTCACCCTGTGAAGTTTCAAGACATTTGGATGTAACCACACCTTATTTATTTTTTTTGTCCATGGAGGTTTTTGGAAAAGGCAAACAACAACAAAAAAATATATATATATTCTTGCTAACAAGGATCATGGAGCGCTCATCCTCAGATTTCTTCAGCACAGCAGACTTACTTTCAGACTTTCTTTAGGAAATAACAATGGAGAGAAAAAAAACAATCAATAGCAAATTGTACTCACAAGCCTGAATCCAATATATAAATAAATACTCTATTGGAACATCATGACTACCTTCTCCTGATTGGCTCGCAGTATGAGGTCAACAATGTCTCCATCCATCATAACTGAGGTGTGGTAACATCTTGGTGGTTTTCAATGCAGACTGATCTTAGGTTGGCTTAGCAACCATGATTGATACCTGGCTTTTCCCACTTCAGCGTTACAAACAAAAAATACATCAATTAAAAAAGAAGACCTAGAAGGCAGCTAGTGCTTCCCATTGTATGGTCAATTCATGCTGATTTACTGTACCAAAACTTCTTGAGGGGTTACTGGAAGGTTAAAGATACAGAGGCAGACTACCCAAATAAAACTGTGACAAACATCTACGAATGCAACACTGGATCAGCGCCTCTGGAAAAGGATGACAGGTGTGCTTTTTGTTATTTATTTTCGTTCCAAGAAAACAAATAACAGTGTCCACTCAATGGCCAGCAGAGCTAGGCTGCTTAAACGGCCTTGGCCCATTGTGTTGCGGGTGTAAGACTTCAGCCGCTTTAAGCAGGAGAAGCTCCTTTCTACATCTGCACATGTATCAAAAATCTAAAGACAACAGTTTGTACAATTGAGGCATTACACTGCTCAACTCCATGTCTCTCAGGACCAGCAAGAAATCGCACAGCTTTCCCCTGTTGCCCTGGAAGTCCTGGTTTGAATATACATAGGACTTCAGTTTCAGACCTCAGTCTCCCTGAATCAAAGTACTGGCCATAACTTTTCAGGCGTCCTCTGGAAACACTTGTCTCGACTCATCAATTGTGTGTGTGTGTGTGTCTCTGTGCGTGTGAAGAAGGAAGTCAAAAATAAAAGGGATGTCAGTAACTAAGTTAGAGTAACTATGTTAATTTCTTTTTTACGCATTTCTTTTCCCAAAGCAATAATTACACTAAAGTCACTACTACACACAGAAAAAACATTGGGTACTTTGTTCCACACCACTCCTCATTTACCTTCAATTTATTTTATTTCAATGCGTTGTTTCAATAATCTTATAAAATGTGTGTACTCTGCATATGTGACAGGTTTAAAACCTGCTTACAATTGTATCAGTAAAAGTAAAATGTTTTTGGCACTAAGCAGTTTTGTGAAAATTAACTAAAAGGAAAGTTAACAAGTTTAAACTGTGATAGCAGTGGAAATAAAAGACTAACGATCAAAACTAACTTGGTTCTGGGGACAAATAGAATAGAACTATCAATTTGAGAATGAATGAACGAATTAATGAAAGCCTAAGAAGGAATTTACGACTACCAAGAACGGCAAGGAAAGTTAACGCCAGGAGATTCTAAGCTAACTCGCGAGGAATCACCAAATAAGCCATATGGACATGACAAACTATAACGTGAGGTTTGAGTCGTGACTCCCGTGAGGCAAACGATATGTGATCAAAACATGGGTTTTGCGCAACAACGCGCGACAGGCAGAATTCTGGCACAACGATCTGTGTTTCTCTATAGTATGGACACGGGCAACTTCAGAGCGCAGACACTGATTCACTCAATTCGCTATCAATCAAACGGGATCAGCTTCTGCTTGACCTGAGGTCACACCCACTCCCCTGTTATTAATGCCAGACACCAGGACGAAATTCAATGGCTGTGCACTTTCAAGTTATTTGTTATACTGGTATATTGTTGTATACTGTATACTGTTATATGTAGCAGTTCATGCGTTAGCATTGAAGCCCCATTGACGCAGCGCTGTCCGGGGTCGTGACAATGCATATTATTTATGCATTTCACCATATGAATTCAGCTGAGCTAATACAACCCACTCTTTCAGCGCCGGTACAGAGCACTGCTGGAGGGAATGAGAAGAAAACGGGAATAATGTTGCATCAGTTAGTGATAAAAAGCGAACAAAAATGTAGTGCATAGTAGCACATATATAGTTAATGTACACACAACAAACACAGTAAATTTGACAATTTCTGTTTGTGACATTTTAGGGAAAGCAGGGCTCCCCTAAAACAATCACCACTGAAATCTTGCTATTTTTATTGCTATTTTTATATGGTGGTATGTTGCGCTCAGTTTTGTGATCCCCATTTGCTATGACACATCAACATATTTTCAGAACCTGTTTTGGTAGGAGCATAATGGGCATTAGTTCTGCAAGATAAATAATTCAGATTTGCTCTGATTGTCTTCGCAGCTGAAATGCAAGAGTCTCTCTTTGACTTTGCTGTACTCACCCTATAGAAGCTGACCTCCCAGCATCTGATGGCTTGGCAGTTTATCGTTATTTCAAGCATGTGTGATGCACAATCAGTACGTTGAAAGAACAATGATGATTGCTCATGTGGGTAACACAATTATTTTTAACTCTTTCAGTGCCAAAGACACGTTATCGTGTCATTTAACCTCTTCCAAAAGAAGAAAGGGTGATGCACTGTTTTTGTCCACTAGGCAGCGCTATACGGCGTCTCTAGGGCTATGTAAAGCTGATGATAAAGCAAAGTCTGAAGATTCCTTTGGTATGTTTGTTGTTGACATGGACACAGAAATGGCTGACACTGAGAGAACATAGTAACATTTGCTTCCATTCATGAAACATTCATGTTTCTTGAAGGATTTGCAATAAAAGCATTAAAAAAATGCTTTACCACAGGGAGTATTCAGGTTTTTACGCTCAATTCAAGCAAGCATAATCATCCCTCGGATCTCAGTTACAAACAGCAGTCACTTCAATGACCATTACACAAAGACTAGTGTGTTGTTGATGCCAATATGACGGATTCCATCCGAACATGCATTGAACACACTAACCTGGACTTGTGTGTGCTCTGTCAATGATTCCCTTAGCCGCACATCTGGCGTGGTTTGAAAGCCCCCTGACCCCCTTGGTGCACATCTGTTTCGTGAACGAGCAAATGGCCTAGTCTTAACACCTGTCAGATATAGACATAAAAACAGTTGGGGCAAATAAAGTAGTAGGAATGTACCTTTCAATGTCATGGGCCGCTAGCAGTGCTTTCGCAGTTAGTTTTTCTTTTTTTTTTTTAAATTTTGAATACTCCAGAAATCCCAACCAGGAAATTATGTACACTTTCACACACCAATGGCAGCAGCTGTCATGAAAGGCACACAACCCGATTGGGAGGAATTTGGGGTTTCATTGTCTTCATCATCATCATCATCAGTCCTGTAGTCAGGCTGACCGTTGGGCCACCACTGAAGACTTTGCAACCAACTCCCTCCATCTTCCCCTGTCCTCGGCCATTCGCATGGTGTCGCTCAGCCTGCACCTTGTCCACTTTTGGATGTTATCTTCCCATCGGTTTCTCTGTCTTCCTCTCCTCCTTCCACCTGGCACTGTGCCTTGAAGGATTGTTTTTGAGAGTCCTTGGGATGTTGTTACATGTCCGTACCATTTTAGTTTCCGTTTTTTGACAGTGTCTTGCTCAAATGTAATGGGTGTAAAACGGTACTGGGGGTGCTGCGGGATAAACTTCACACACACAACGCAATGATAGGTTAGATTCAGATCACGTGGGAAAGTGAAAGTTCCCAGAATGCAAGGGGAGGAACGGAGCATGGGATAGAATTAGACTACCATGTGTCATGGGTCAATATTAAATAGAAATAAATTATAATGTCTTTTCTAGTAGAGAGGAAATTGACCCTTTAGGTGTCCGTTTTACAACAACACAGTTCAAGTCAGCACTCGTCCCTGACGACATTAGTCGAGTAGCTATGAGGGTGACTACTCATCTCAGGCTCAGCGTCCATCGGGATCGGATCGGGCACGGGTGGAGACTCCGGAGGGTTGCGCTGCACACAGGGAAGGAACGGGACCAGATGAGCACAGATCGGCAGACGTTAAACAGATATCCAGAGAACTCTCGTCAAGGTGTAGAGGCTGAGGTGTGACGCGCTCAGTCAGACACACTAACCTGATCTGAGATTATGGGGCCGCGCCTCTCTGGGGTCGGGCGTGGCCTTATAAGGGGCTGACTGACTTCTGACGAGGAGCAGCTGACGGCGCTGGAGGCTCTGCGGACGATGGGCGATCCGCGGACGAAGTGCGCCGTTCTTCCGGCTGCTCCCGCTGACTTGTAACACCATGAGTGTCCAGACACTGCATACACGGGACTATATAAAGCAGTCGATTGCCTACGGGAATTGGCAGTGCAGTCTATTACTGTCGGTTCAATCACTTTATGTAATACAGTGTTCATGGTTTAAACTGGGATTCAAACGACCAACCTTTCGGTGTTCAATTCTTTCAATTTACATAGTTAAAATTAGATTGTTAAAAGTATTCCAACAACCAAAGTAAGCCAAATTACTGTCTAGGGATATCCGATCTTGAAAGAGCCAATCAACCTTAATAAAAAGCTTACAATTTGGTCTAACCAACGCTTGCTTTATTAGAAGAAGGTTTTAAATGTCACTTCAATGGTGATGAAGTGATACATCATTTTATAAAACTTGAGGTTAAATATGTCAGGAGAAGTATAACTTCAAAGTGACTAAATAGTAACTAAACTTAATAGTAATTAAGTTTAATCTGAATACTGCTTCGGAAAAAAAGTAATGTGCTTACTGGAAACTGAAATAAAAATACTGGTAACTTAGTTATGGTTATTGTGAGACTGTGCGTATAATGCGACCTACACTGGCACATTTTCTTTCCATTCTTGTTGATGGTGGTCAAGTTAGTCTTCTTAGTTAGGCAATCATGAAAACATGCATACACATGACAAGAAATTCTAAACCTTGGCCTTTTTTTGTTTTTTTCTGTCTCGTGTGATATATATTTTTTGTTTAACACGTTTTGTACCTGGTGTGAGAAAGTTAATTTCGTGTCACCTTCTTGAGCTATAGACCGCTAAACTCAGGTCGGACTAGTGTAAAGTCGGCCGTCCCTAGCATCCCCGAGCAATTGCGCGTCTTGTTGACAATGTTGACAGTGGAGTCATCCAACCGTGGAGTATTATTATAATAATGTGCAAGCACAGTGAACATATCCAGAAACAAGAGAGCGTGGTATTTTCCCATACTTTTGGAGCGGGTTTGGGTGGAATAGGGGGGTGGGGAGGGTAGAGGGGGCTTCTCCAGAGGACGCCTGGAACACATATTGATGTCGAGAAGCGATATGAGAAAGCCTTGCTTTGCATAATGTGGGCCCTATAAGCAGTCTGTGGTTATACGTGGAAGGTTTGCACAATGTTCTGTACTGTTAGAGCGATTACAGGGACGCAGCAGCAGGAGCAGCGGTCTCCTCTTCCTCCTTCGCACACTCACACACACACACACACACCGTTTCAATCCAACGTTCCCCCACTGGGAACTCGGAAAGAACACGCTGCGGAAATTCAACCGTCCGTCGGTGATGTCTAAAGTGGAAGAAAATATATTAGAAATTGAATGCCTGACTATATTCCTAGAATGTGCTTTTAAAATGACAGGTTGAAGGTTTTTATAAAGCCTTGACAATCTTTCTCAGGAGTGGTATCCAGCACGTCAAGTTTATATATATATA
>OMKY01230346.1:0-15085 GCA_900302395.1 Bregmaceros cantori | reverse complement strand
ACACACACACACACATACACGCATATTCACACACACAAGCACACACATGAAAGCATATACGCACACCCAAACACAAACACACACACGCACGCATATTCACGAGCACAAACTCAATTGGGGGTGCACTGTTGTGCGCGCACACACACACACACACACGCGCGCGCACAACAAAGCCGCGTGCACGAGGCCGCCTCGGTAAAAACTTTGGAATATATACTTCGCCTTTCATGCACTGGAGCGGACAGTCCGCTGATTGATCAGCGCTGCTGTCAATCACTGAGCACACGGCCACGCCCCCAGTACGTACCGTATACGTGCGGTGAAAAATTTAAATAAATGATTTTCTGTACGGTCCGTATACGGACCGTATACGGACCGTACGTCTACGGTACGTATTTCAGCACAATGGAGCATGCTACAACGGTGACAACACGGTTGTTTGCTCACGTATACGGACCGTATACGTACCGTACAGAAAAATCTCTGTAGTGGAAACCTAGCGTTAGACGGAGTGAGGACGTTTTTTCGGGAGGGGGCAGACTGGCACAGGTGGTGCTCCGGCGCCACAATCCATTGCCTGAGACTTGCGGCTAGAGGGCGCTAGGTCCTTAAGGCGCTGGGCGCCGTCTCAGGCAGAAGTCACAAAGAAGTAATGCTAATGCTAATGTCTAGCAGCTATGACTTCCACTATTTAGCCAGCAGGCTTCCGCTCATTCGACCTGCTGGTATTAATGACTATCCTTGGATACCGAGAGGCTGAGTATCTTTTGACTTCCACTCTAGTTAATATTACTCCGTCTCTACCCATGCGGTTATGGGTTTCGGCCGGCAGGCGGGAGTCTATGAGTAAATACAATCTTTTACTCCCGCCTGTTGGGCGTAGCTTGCTCTAGCAGCTAACCTATAACATGCGACTCAAACCTATTCCATAGTCCCCATCTCCAGGGGCCGGTTAGCAATGATTATCACACTCGGCGAGTTGTGGCCGTCTCGAGTCACGGATACACTTGTACGAATTCCATCTGGTGTATATGATGCTAACTGGTTCCCCACACAGTCGCATTTATGGTTTGTCTGTCTAGAGCTAAATCATCCTCCTGAGTCCAATTCCTACTCACGTTATTCGGCCAGTATCTCTGGTCTACTGTGAGAGTTCCACAACACTCTCCTTGGGCTTAATGCCCAGTTGGCATTGTAGCCAGTTCCATCAAGCATCCACACATCCCAGCTCCTATCTTGCATGTTCAATGGTAGTTGTAAACAACTACCACCGAGACTTGTAACACCTTTAACATGCATCCATACATCCACACTTCCACATTGCATGTTCAATGGTAGTTGTAAACAACTACCAGCAGGACCCGTAAGCCCTATTTGTGTGACTTGTTACGAAGGTATAGATATTGAAAACACAGACTACTTACCCGTTGGATGCAACACAGGTGAAAGATTAAACCATACCTCCGGTTTAATACAGGGACTGTGCAGAAGATGAAACTTCTTCCGTCTTTCACGCGATCCCCTGGCACACTACACCAGCGGTCCGATACGAATATACACTCCTTATGCTGTCAGCCTGCCCAGTGCTGACGAAGTGGGTTTGTGAGCGAACGGCACAAGTCGCACAGGAACACTCAAGAAATAGTCCCCCTGTTTTCCACTGCATTTGATTTTCGTGTAACCAATTGAATCACATATGGCAAGTGAGATACATGGACAAAATACGGAACCACTTTGGAAGCGATTAGTGGCTTTAATCTTCTATTTACTTCAGTCACTCCACTGGTCGCTTTCAATGGGGATGTCAACATGGGAAGGCAGAGAGCGCTTGGACGCGCGCGCACATGCACTGTCGGGTCACTGGCAATTAAAATGTAACCTTGCACAAATGAGGAAAATGTTTCAATTAGAATTTTCGGTGGTCCATCCCTTTTACTCTGAATGATTTGAAACTGGTTTTGTTTTGTTCCGTTCTGTACAACATGAGCGAGCAAACCTATTTTACCAGCTTTATGCGACCAGTCGGATGTATTTCCAATCCTTGGAAATTGTAATCAGGTGCATTCCAGCTGTTAAACGGAACGCGGGTTCCTACCTATCATGCATCTACATGCGCCTTTCCATCTATAGTGAATGTTTCGGTGGTGGTTTCTCTTTTTTTTTATGTTTTTTCCAGCTCATTCAGGCTGTTTTTTTTTCAAGCTTTATTTATTAGGATTAGTGGAAACAGGTGAAGATGGGGGGTAGACATGCGAGAAATACGTCGGTGGTGGGATTCGAACCACTGACTCACCGCGCCATAAGGCATGTGCGTGCTTTCCAGTGCACTGCCTAACCGACTGAGCTACTGGGCAGCACTTGGTGGTGGTTTCTATACAACCTCCATCAGGAATCGTAACATAAAGACTGTCATATACAGAGATGGCAAGTAACGAAGTACAAATACTTAAGTACTGTACCTAAGTAGATTTTTCAAGTATCTGTACTTTTAGAAGTACTCAGTAGATTTCTAACAAAAATATCAGTACTTCTACTCCTTACCTTTCCCAAAACAGGGTTGTTACTTTTTTTTCTAGCAACAACATGGTAGGACAACATGTATAGTGTGAATGAGTCAGTAGGGGGTGGTACTCGGTAATGCACTGAGTACAGTAGCAGTTAATAAATGGTTTTCATTTAGTCTCTGGGCGTGCCCCTCAAAAAATTGCCTGTGAAGTGTTTAGGTTTTGTACTTTATACTTTCAAAAATATGTTTTAGTACATTTTAGAGCATATACTTTTTACTTTCAAAAATACTTTTTGAGTACATATCTCAGTCTGTACGTTTTACTTTACTTGATTAGATATTTGGATAGGTACTTTGTAGTCTTACTCAAGTTTTTTTTTTTACAACTGTATCTTACTCTTACTCAAGTAAGACATCCTGGTACTTTTGCCATCTCTGGTCATATATAATATTAAAGAGTTTCAGTCCCTCTCTGGTTGTGCCGTGTGATGTGGTGGTTTCAAGCTCTAGCTAAGCCTCACAACAACCAGCTACAAAACAGCAAAAACTGCTGCTGACAACATACCATTTCCCGTACTAATGGCTACTTTTCACTTTGTTCTTGTGCTCTTCTTTAAATACTTTTGAGAAGTATTTCACTTTGAGAAGTTAAAATGCTTTGACTTGTGTCTTACTGCCATTTAGCACTAACTTTTTTTTCCTCAGTAATTTACAGGTGGAGACATACTTAAGGTAAGACATGTCTTGTCATGTTAAAATGTTTAATGAAGAGGGATCTATGTCTGGCTTGTAAAAATAACTAAATGCTGCACGTGGACGGATGCTGGCAAAGTGGCAACATCTACAAGTTAAAACGCGTCAAACTAGTAATTTCCATTATATGCAAATCAATTTCCATTATATGCAAATCACAAACACATAAAAACAGGAATGCATATGTGCAAATGTGATGCGGCCAACATGGAATTGACTGCTCTTTATGCTTAGATACTTTACTTACTATGCCACTGCCATGATGCACTGTGTGATTGCTCTTCTTCTGCAGTACTCCTGCACTGTGTGTGTGTAATTACTTGCAGCGGTCCCTAATGGTCCTTCTAACACCTGTCACTGATATAAAACTAGAAGCACTCAGAGAGTGCAAACCTGCGCTAAGGTCATGTGGTCACAAACGCCAAAACATGAAGAGGCAATTATGTTACTGATGGGCTACAGAAATGCACCAAAATTGTTACCAGTGGTAGGCGAGCACGCTTTTGGTGGTACGCAACATTATAGTCATGAAAATAAAACATTTTGCAATCTGCCAGATCTCCTACTTGGCAGACCGTAGGGCTAACCGCTACACTATCTGAGCTGTGTTAGTCCAATGCAGTAGCGTGGAGGCAAGTGCTGAATGTTGCTGCAGTTTGTAAGCACATAATGGTAGTCAAACTAGACGCTATTATGTTACGTTACTTATAGGCTACAGAAATGCACCAAAATGTGCACCACGTGTTCCGTTTGTCATTTCCAACACCTGTAAAAAATGTCACCCAGATCCGTGCAAAACTTTTTCAGTTATCCTGCTGACAAACCAACGCGACCGAAATCATAACCTGCTCAGTGAAGCCGGTGCAGGTAACGATCATTTTTGGTGGTGAGAATAACAATAATGAATCACGAATGGGACACAACTTTGACACATAGAAAGGCACATAGAAAATCCTCTACCGCACCTACAAGCATTTCTCAAATATCAGTATGAAGATATATCTTGCGATAAACCAGATGTATCTTGCTAATGTAACAAAGGTGAAATGTTTTACAAAATATCCATATTTTCCACAAATATCCAGATCAGTGTCAAGCAGGGAGACTTTGGATACTGTTTTTTTTTCTTTATTATTATTATTATTATTATTATTATTGTTATATACATTATATACATATGCTTACATATTTGGTAAGCAGAGATGGCAATTACCGGTAACAAAGTACAAATACCTTCTATACTTTTAGTATTTATTACTGTAAGTATTTATTTTTCTACTAGACTTTTTACTTGTACTGAGTAGATTTTCAACATAAATCTTTATATCTCTGCTCCTTGCTTTTATTTTTTGTACAACGACACTAATGTGCGAGAACTGGAAGTGCTCTTATGGTGGTGTTTATCGTGGTGCTCTTATGGTGGTGTATTTTATTCATGCTCAAGGCAGAAATCGGGGTATTTTTGCCTTGTCTTGCTTCATGGCAAGAAAAGCTTTAGAACACCTTAGAATAACAGGCCCTTATTCATGCTGATAAAGCATTTATAACACTTACTAAAAATGTAACTAATTATGAACAAAACATATGTTTGTAAATGTTTTTAGCAGTTAGTATATATTGTTATAAAGCATTTATAACACTTAGTAGATATCGTTACAAAGCATTTATAACACTTACTAAATGCTTTATCAGCATGAATAAGGGCCTGTTATTCTAAAGTGTTACCAAAGCTTTTATTTGTGTTGCAATGAGGCTGATGAGATGAACACATTATAGATGTGACCCTGGCTCGGATCTTTGTCTATATCTGCCTGCATTTTATGGTTGTTTTACAACGTTTATGTGATACAGTGCACATTAACCCCTCATCTCAATTTGAATCAATTGATACAATATGAACAGAGATGGAAAAAGTACCCACATTTCGTACTTGAGTCAAAGTAAAATACATTTGTAAAATAGCACTTTGAGTATAACAATGCAAAGAACTGATCCGAATATCTACACAAGTCAAAGTTCAAAGTACAGGCTCTGAAATGACCTCAACAGTATTTTTGAAAGCAAAAAGTACAAGGTGAAAAAAAAATGTTAATGTAAAGATACATATTGTTTAAGAAGTCACGTGTATGCAGTGGTTCACATTAGGTTACATTGTTAATAGTTCTTGTACATCGGTGTTGCTCCCCAGACAAAATAGAATATATTAATATAGTATATAGAAGCACGCCTGTTATCGGAAAAGCAAGGAGTGGAACTTATATTACTGGTATTTGGGTTGAAAATGTCCTGAGTAGAGGTGAAAAGTCGTCATAGAAATTAATAGTTACTAGTTATTTAAATCTACTCAAGTACAGTAACGAATTATTTGTGCTTTACTTGTCATGTCTGAGTACGGATAATAAGTAAAAACCCACCTGGCACATAACGTCTTTCAGCTGGTCAGCGCACATGTCCTGGCCATGCGCCTCCAAATATTCAACTACGTCCCAGTAGCGCTCCGCGATAGCGTTATCAGCATCCTGATCACAGCAGCCGAAGCTCCCGTACTGCGTACAAAACTCCAGGTGCCAAGTAGGACGAAACGGCGGTTGGAAGTCTAGACACTGCGGGTGAGTCGACACATGGTGAGTCGATGCGTATAGTAGCACGAGAGCGAACTTGAAAACAGTTGACACGGCCCCGTCTCGGTTGGGCTGCAGGCGCGTAAGTACTGCGCGTAAAGACGCACAGGATGTGAAGCGTTCCATGCTCCGTTCATTCAGTTTCTGCGTGCAGCGGATCTTCGGATGGGTTTTTTTCAGTACGACGCGCGCGCGCGCCCACGCGCGCGTGTGTGTGTGTGTGTGTGTTTTGTGCCTGTGTGCGTGTGTATCAGTGAGTGTGTGTTTGCGTGAGTGTGTGCATGTTGGTGTGAGTGTGTATGTTAATTGGGCTTCTCTCTCCCTTATGTCTCTTCCTCTCTTCCCTCCCCCCTCTCTCTCACCATCTCCTCTCTCTCCCTCTCTCCCTCCCCATCTTCTTTCTTTCTATCTCTCCCCATCCCCTCTTTTTCTCTCTCCCCATCTCCTATCTCTCTCACTCTCCCATCCCCCCCCCTCTCTCTCTCTCTTTCTCTCTCCCTATCTCCTCTTTCTATCCCTCACCATCCCCCCTCTTTCTCTCTCTCCTCCATCTTCTCTAAGAAGGAGGAGATTACGATGAAGACAGAGCAGGAGAGCTTGGCATCTAAACCAAACACAAACCTGACCGAGCAGCGCCACCTCCGTCTGCGGCCCACACTGTGACCGGCTCCCCAAACAACCTCCGCAGGGCCCCCGCCCAGCAGGATGGTCCCTGCTGGGGGTGGGTCCCTGCCTCCAGTCTCCCTCTCTCCTGGGGGCCGACAGCCACCCCTCCACGCGCACACACAGGAGAAAGATGGGCTGTGTTTGTGCACAGTCTGCTACAAGGGGAGATAGTGCAGAATGATGACTTTTGGGTAGTGTGAGCAATACATGTCATGTTCATATCAGTTTCACATCTCATTCAAATCAGATATGCATCTGATGATACAGCTCGAATAGAGTTTTTTCAGCGTAAGTGCCATGTTCCCGTTCTATTGATAAGGTTAGAGCATAAGTGGAACAAGAGAGATTGGGGAAGGCCCAGAAATGTTGGCAACGGGAGGAGAAATTGCAACGCTGCATCTTCTAATGAGAAGGTACCAGAAGGTACAGGCACCATAAACAGGTGTTTTACTGACACAGCGCCATACAGCTTTGTGTGCTCAACCCAAATAGATAATTTTGTGCCTTTTTCTCTCTGTTCCTAAGCTCTGGAAGAATCTCCCGAGATCCGAAACACTGACTCCATGAACTGACTCCGCGTTCCCCTGGTAAAGAATGACTGATCTAAGCCACAGGCACCAAACCATACACGGGGCTGGCTGCAGAAGCTGTCTAAACCACTGCGCCAGCCCCATATGTGTGTGTAATATATCCCAGCCATGCATATGGCCCCCCGAATAACTTCCTCTGTCCCATTATGTGAGGCCGGAGGACTGTGTGTGTGTGTTGGTGTGTGTGTGTCTGTGGCTCTGTGGGTATGTGTGTGTGTTTGCGTAATTGTGTGTATTCACATTTACACATAAGTGGTCTTGTTTGTAAGAGAGTGTGAGCGTGTGTGTGTGATCACACAGTTATACACAGACTTAGGTGCACACACGCGCATACAAATGGAAAACAACAAACAAATAAACAGGTTGAATCACACAAAACAAAAACAGACAGAAAATCAGAAACACAGGGCTGGCCCCTGTGGCGCAGTGGGTTAGACCGCGACTTCAAGCCAGCGTGAGAACGGACCTTGAACTGAGAAAAAAAAAAGCTTAATAAAAACACATTCAAGATTCAAGATGCATTTTAATTTTCCATATTGCATATACATGACAGCAGTACACACCCATGGAATTATAGTTGGGCATGAAACAACTCTATCAAGCTTATCAAGTAATGAACAAGGTCAACACAAAAAGAAAGAAAAGCAGCACATAAGTTATGAAGTGGCATTGGCATAGAATCAACACATGTATGTAACATGTCAACATATCAAGCAGGGCTACCCCCTGCGTTCAGTAGCATCACTGCGTGTGGGAAGAAACTTTCTCAGTCTAGAGATGTTAGCTGCGCAGGGCTCGATAACGACTTCCCGATGGTAAACAGGTTGGCACGCACGCATGTACACATAAAAACAAACACACAAGCGGTTGGAAGCAATACACAAACACACAAGCACACAAACGAGCAGACAACACACACACACACAGTGTCAGGCATTGGGTGACAAGGACGTGCAGCACTTATAAAAACATTGCCTCTGGACGTCCGTGTTTTCGCCACATCAGCAACTTTCTCTGCGTTCCTTTGTCCGCCAGCGTCGGCTGGTCGCAGGAAACGCTCCGGGGTGGAAGCGTCTGACAATTTGTCTTGCGAGAGGCGAACGGCGTGGCACCAGGCGGTGACGTAGAGAGAGCGAGACTCTTAATTTATTGAGTGAGTGAAAGGAGGGGCGTGTGTGTGATGTGTGTGTGTCTGTGTGTGTCTGTGTGTGTGTGAGTGCCGGTGCGTAGTAGTGGTAATAATAATAATAATGCAAAGCGCAGGAATGCGAGCACCTTTGTGTTGGCGTTCCTTTTAAGGTCAGAATATAAAAGGTTGAGGGGATGTCGAGGGCGGGACCGTCTATTTGCTGGAGCTCTAGTGGTTGTTGTTGGGAGTGGAGTGGTTATTTTTATACCTGCACCATATGAAAAACCAACTGTTTGCATATATTTCTGGGTTTTTTTCTTTTTACCTCGGACAGGGAGGTTATATTTTTGGTCACATATGTTTGTTTGAGGGATGGCCCTGTGGCGCAGCGGGTTAGACCGCTGCTCCAAGCCAGTTCTATAGGGTGGATTGCCCTAATGTGGGCCACTGCCCATAGTGAGACACCTAAGCTCCTGTGGCTCTGGCTCCCAAGTCCCTAGACAAATTAATGTCAGTGAATCTATGGCAAAAGCAAACTATCCCTGGGGAACCCCTAGCGATTGGTCAGTTGCTAGTTGAAGCTCCAAAGATGAATGAAGTGTTGCCGGTCAGTGAGGTAAGATGTCAGCCAAGAGAATGCAGTACGAGTGATCCTGGCAACGTTCGTCAGCCGGTTTAGGAGTAATGGGTGGGAGATTGTGTCAAAACCTGCGCTTAGGTCTTTAGTCCTTAGTGCTGTGGCTTAGATCACAGCACACGCAGGGCCGTGCGATCGCTTCCTCTCATGGTCATATAGGGCACTTCCGTTCGTCCCTGCTCCGACAGCTGCAGGGACGCTGTCAATAAAATGAGAAATTGGCCCTTTTAATAGATCCTCTCCGCACTTCAAACCAGTCTCATTCTTTGGTAGGAGATCATTCCTACCATCAGCTATCAGACTCTATAATGCCTCAATATAACTCTGGAAATTGGAAATGCATGCTTCCAATCTTCCCTGTGATAGTGTGTTGCTCATTACCTAACTACTTGTCTGTGCTGTATTACTACTATTGACTGTGAGCTGAGACTTTCTGAATGAAAATAATTTCCCAATTGGGATCATCAGTAAAGTATTCTGATTCCGAATTTTGGGAATTGTGGGTAGTTGAGTGCAGTCACCAGTTGACGGCATATTATATCAATATTCCATTCTATCCTATCCCCACCGCATCCCCTACCCCCACCCCAAACTCCACAGCGCCCACGCCGCCTGATAAAGCCTCTAGTGGCAGTGGACATCACCCTTCTTTGAAGCGTTAATTTAGCTTCCTAAGTGGCTTTTTATCAGACAGCTATTTTAAGCAGTGTGTGTGGACTGGATCATGCCTCGACCAGCTCTCTCACTCTTCCTCTCACTCAGGAGTGACGCAAGGCAAGCACCAATCTGGTTTCCATTCATAGCGGCGTCGATGTATGCTGCGGCACGCCAGAACAAATTAATCGTTCACGGATTGCACGCGTTTAAGAACGATCATTTGGTCTGGAGTAAGCAGGTTCGAGAAAAGGTGTGTCAATCAAATGAAGTTACGAAATCGGAGCACAATTGGTGTGAGAAGTGGCATGGAGGCCCATGTCTCGAGTCAAACAAAGCCCTTCTTGATGGGGCACTGATTGGACCGTTTGAACATGGACGAGTATCCAGCTGCTTAATCCAGACCCACCGGACTGTCATATATCTACACATAATAGGGGTGTAAATAGTATCGATTTAGTATCGATATATCAATACAACAGCTGTCGATACAATGTATCGATACGTCCGCAAGAGTATCGATTTTTTTCTCCGTAATTCCACTACTGCAGTGCTGCGAGTGGCGCTAAACCTATTTGTACCTGTACTACAGGTGTATTTTTTGTTACAAGTGTACTTTGTACTTTTGTTACAAGTGTACTAAGTGTACTTTCAATATTGATATTTTATAGTGAATAAGTAAGTACAGGGGTATTTGTGTTACCATTTTGCTGCTAGTGTACTTTCAATGTTGATATTTTATAGTGAATAATTACAGGCCCTGTACTTATTTGACTTGAGTATAGTTTGTACAATACTTTTTGATACAAGATTTTTTATTAGCAGTTTCTGAAATAAAATGTATAACCATATTCCAGCCGTCATTGATTTATTTCAAATTTGAAACATTGTCTAGCCTGTCATGTTGAGAAATTGAATCGTGGTGAATTCTTGAGTATCGAAAAAAATCGAATTGTTGGGTCAGGAAATTGATACTGAATCGAATCGCGATGATGGGTTCGATTTATACCCCTAACACATACATGACTTAAAACATGTTTTTGCTTAGACACTTTCATATTCTCCACTCAAGAGTGAGCGGAGGAGGATATGAAAGTCTGTGGGAGAGAGAGAG
This sequence comes from Bregmaceros cantori, assembly GCA_900302395.1. Taxonomy (NCBI): domain Eukaryota; kingdom Metazoa; phylum Chordata; class Actinopteri; order Gadiformes; family Bregmacerotidae; genus Bregmaceros; species Bregmaceros cantori. The sequence continues at coordinate 4,415 of OMKY01230346.1, read as the reverse complement.
AGGGGGAGGAGAGAGAGGAGGCAGAGAGAAGGAGTGTGATTTATGTGTCCAGAGTTGCTCTTTCCTGTTCTCATTTATGAAAACAAAATTCCAGCAAATTCCTCCAGCTTGCTATTAGCTTGAACAAGTGACCCAAGTTACACATTACGCGCATGCAATGTGCACGTACATTATTGACTACCTCGTAGTGGATGCAGACGATATACCGGGGGAAAAAACGACCTTTTGCATTTTTTTGAAGCGTGGCCATTTTTGTCTGTGTGTCTGTCTCAATCATTCCGGTGAGACATGCCTCCCAGTACACGTAAGTGTGTGTACACGAGTATGTGCACTCCTGTCTGCAATGTCACATTGTTGTGATTGTACTTGCGAACATTGACATAATTTCTACACTAAATTGAAGCTGATTGGATGGCCTGGGACGACAATCGATCGAATGTGGACGGCAATCTGATTTGTCGGGGTTAATCCAGACCCACCAGACCGCCCCGCCGCAAGCGATGCGTGGACAATACTTTGGTTCTGGCTTCCCAGGCTAGTTGCCATTGCCATCGATGGGTGATGGGTGAGCATGGTCCGATAACTTCACTGAAGAACACACAACCTGCCCCTTCCCCGCGCGGGGAACAGAACATATATGACAAAACGTATATGATTGGCAATGAATACCCAGCAATGGGTGCAATACATTTGTTCAGGTGGCGCCTCAATACTTGCGCAAACATTGCTAAGATTTACATCATTTCCACACTGATTTAGAAAAAAGTATGAGCGACCATTGTTAAACCAATATTTTTCCCCAATCGGTTCGTTTTGATCAGAAACGGTATTATAACGTTTCCGGGTTTGAGTTCCAATCAATAAATCGTTCTCTAACTGGTTAGAACAAAAAATATTGTTCCCAGAACGGTTAATTTTGTTCCTGTCAGCTGGTTCAATTCAAGTTGACGCTCGTCGCGGGCTGTGCTAGGAAGGGAAGGCATACGGCGGCCGAGACTGGCAGAGCAGCGGGCGCCGGACAGACTGCGCCGTGGGGGCTGAGACGGTAAGCCCCACCGCAGCAGAGACTGGCAGAGCAGCGGACACCTATGGGACAGACCATACCGTGTTTCAATGAAAACATTGAGGAACGAAATAAAACCGGTATTAACCGGTTATCTTTATTTCTAAATAAGTGTTCCTGTTCCAGAACATGAAAAATAATAACGTTTCCTGTTTTGTTTCTGTTCCCTGGAAAATAGTTCCCGGTTTTCGTTCGTTGAACCGGTCCAAAGCCCTGCGGGCGACAGCGGGGACGGGAGACCAATGGGTCTCTGGACTGATGCCCAGTCTAGGTTGTTGGTGGACTTTGAAGGGTGGGGGGATTCTCCAGGATTTTTTGGCTGGCGACTAATTGTTGATGTTAAATGTAAGCAGGCTCCTGGTCCGCGTGAACTTTCTCATCCTCACTCACTTGGTATAAAACGCCAATTTCTGTCGCTCCTGTGTGGAGAGTTGCCTGTTGTGTAAACAGGGCCTATATCTATATGGAGACCACCCCCCCCACCACCACCACCTCCACTCTCCCACCTCGGTGGAATCCTGCGCCCCCACTTGACCCAGCATCAGGCTGGCCTGCCACACTGTGAAGTACCTGCAAGGCTGTTTTCACACCGTGGCCTATTCAACCCTGAACTGCAGCTCACCTCGCGAGGACGACGGAGTGTTTTTAAACTCCCTTCTCTGGAGCTGTGTGTCTCTCCCTGTGCCAGGGTCTCTGTATCTCTACCACCTCTCTGTCTGTCTGTGTGTTTCTACCACCTCTCTGTCTGCCTGTGTCCCTCTCCCCTCTCTCTCAATAATGTATGAGAGAGAGAGAGAGAGCGAGAGAGAGCAAGAGAGAGAGAAACTGAGACAGTACTAATCGTCAATGCATCACAGGCACCTAGAACGAACATTGGGCCTGGTCTCGAGTGTATCAAAAATGGGTATGGTGTGTTGGGGGGGTTATCCTTTCACAGCACGGTAGGCAGAGCAAACGTACCAAACTCCACCCATATCTCGTCTCAAAGAGAGAACCACCTCAAAGTGGCTCTGATTGGCCGCCTGTCAAACACCCGATAATCTGATTTGTTGATTCACTCAAGACAAGACCCAAAGTCGCGTGCGATGCGTGGGCGATTCGTTGGTTCTGGCTTGCCAGACTAGGTACCCCTGCAGGTACTTGGTGAGACGCGAGATTATATCATTTTTATATTTTACATTTTAATTTGTATATAAAACAAAAACACATGAAAAGTTTCATGAAATGACCATAACACAATTAATACTTTGTTGCATCATTAAGACTTATTAATGGGGTTGCTTTGGATTTACTAAGACATATTTTGTGGTTGTTATAGCAAGTGCAAGCTACCAGTTGACACCATCTCTGTCTCTCTTTCTCTCTTGTCACTCTCTCCCTCCATCACATTCTCTATATGCACCTTTCCCTCACTCTGTCGCTCTCTCTTTCTCTCACTCTCTTTCTCTACTACAAGTCTGGCACATTCACTTTTCTCTCCTGGGAGATGCGCCCACATTACGAATGAGTGACCGGAAGGCTCTTCTGAAGATCCTTTGCTCTCTCTCTCTCTCTCCGCCTCTCTCTCTCTCTCTCTCTCTCTCTCTCTCTCTCTCTGCGCGCGCGCGCTGTCCCTCCGCCAAACTCTCTCAATTTCTTCTTCTTTTTCTTGAAAATGAATGAATAATTTCCAGGATGTTTGCAAATGTTTGTGGTTTTTGCGCTTCTGTAACGTTTGACTCACTGAAAAATTCAACCATTCATCATTTCGCCTCCTGCTCACCCTCTCTCCTGCTTACTCTCTCTCACCCATGCTCACTCTATCTCCCCTGCTCTCGCTCTCTTGTCCGTTCCCTTGCTCTCCCGTCTACCCCCCCGCCCCCTGCAATCTTGCTCTCTTTCCCGCTCCCTCTCTCCCCGTCCCTCCCTCTCTCTCCCCTGCTCTCTCTATCCTCCCTGTCCCTCTCTCTCCCCTGCTTTCTCTCTCTCTCCCCTGTCCCTCCCTCTCCCTCCCCTGCTTTCTCTCCCTCTCCCTGTCCCTCCCTCTCTCTCCCCTGCTCTCTCTATCTCTCCCCGTCCCTCCCTCTTAATCCCCTGCTCTCTCTATCTCCCTCCCTGTTCCTCCCTCTCTATCTCCTGCTCTCTGTCTCCCCCCTGTCCCTCCCTCTTAATCCCCTGCTCTCTCTATCTCTCCCCCTGTCCCTCCCTCTCTCTCCCCTGCTCTCTCCCTCTCCCTCCTCCGCTCTCCCCGCTCCACTCTCTACTCCCTGTGCTCTTTCTCTCCCTGTGTAGCCCTCTCTCTGCTCTCTACTCCCCGCGCTCTCGCTCTCTATCCTCCCGCTCTCTCCCTCCCCCTCCCTCTCTCTCCCTTGCTCTCCCTCTCTCCCCCTTGCTCTCTCTCTTTCCCCCACTCTCTATCTCTCCCTGCTCTCTCTCTTTCCCCCGTTCTCTCTGCCTGTGCTCTCTCTCCCACTCTCCCTCTCTCTCTAAAGGGGGTATATGACTGGAGCGTGGGAGTGATGAGGTGAGGGAGTGAGAGTGTAGAGAGACAGTAGTGGTGGGGGTTTATGTGACGCTGGGGAGAAAGCAGTATTCCTGGATGATGCATGTGCTTCTATTGTGGGGTGTGACGCTATCGCCACCCGGATCTCTCATGAGGAAGAGGGGTGGCAGCTTTCTTTATACAGAAAACACAGCTCTTTGATCAGAGCGCTCTATAAACATGGCTGGGAGGGGGTTGTTTAACATTAGTTGGTAGCACTTTATAATAATGTTCACTTATAAACTATTAATTTGTTGACCTTGTTCATTACCTATTGATCTTGAGAGAGTTGTTGTCATGGCCAACTAAAATCCCCTGTCTGTCTACTGCTGTGTGGATTGCTCTAATGTAGGCCTTTTTTCCATCTTCCTAATGAGGGACAGTCAGTTGCCTAAGGGAGGGCAAAGGAAATCTAGTGTTGAACAGTTGAACTTAATGTTAGACACATTACCATAGTTTGATTTTACCATAGTTGCACTGACATACATTGACACCAGACACACTGGAGCTTAGGTGTCCCACATTAGGCAGTGGCCCACTTTAGGGCAATCCACCCTATATGCAACATGGAGAATTAAAATGAATCTTGAATAGCCAATGAACTTTGCTTGCCGCCAGTCACACAGACTTCAAACAGAACTACAACACGTCAGCGGATATGATGAGTGTGTGCTCGTCTGCGATCAGGATCAGAATCAAGTTTATTGCCCGTGTCAAGTTCACAGACTAGGAACCTTTTTTCGGTAGACTGTGGCAGACCCCAAGGATAAACAAGCAAGTAAAACACAAGAAGTATAAGTGGCAATAATATCAGCAGTTATATCAACAATA